>CAUYLG010055504.1:0-69484 GCA_963573385.1 Cacajao melanocephalus
TTATTTTCATCCCTTATTCCTTCCTGTCTCCATTGTTAAGCGCAATTATTGGCATAAAAGAGGTTTTTAATACCCATTTTTAGACTGCATTCTAGCCTGGGCAATAGAACAAGAATCCTGTTCTCTCTCCCTCTTTCTCTTCCTCTTTCTTTCTTACATTCTTTTTTCTTTCTTTCACTCTTTCTTTCTTTCTTCTTTTCTCTTTTTCTTTCTTTAAAAAAAAATCCATGAAGGCATGGATTTTTATATATTCAGCATCATTAGTCGTCAGGAAAATGTAAAATAAAATCATAATGAAATACATTACGCATTCACTAGTAATGTCTAAAATTAGACCATACTCAATGAAAGAGAGGGCATGGAGCAACTGGAACTCCTCTCGATTTCTTGGCAGGGGGGAGATACAATAATACAACTATAACTTTGCTCCCCTGAGGAAAAGAAAATGAAAAAAAATTAATAAAAAAATGATACAACTACTTTGAAAAGCAGCTTGGAATTTCTTATCAGGTAAAATGTACAGGTACCCTGACCCCCATCCTAGGAAGTTGCCTAAGAGAAATAAAAACATGCCTACGTAACTCTCCATGAATGTTTATAGATTGATTCATAAGAGCCACAAACAACCAAATGTCCAGCAGTCAACATACCTATTGGATAAACAAATTGGTATATATCCACACAGTGGAATATCATTCATCAATGCAAAGGAAAGAACAAATGATACCAGAAACTTAGATGATTCCCAAAACACTGTGCTGAGTCAAAGAGGCCACATGCAGGAGCACAGACCAAATGATTCCACTTTTACACAACTCCAGAAACGACAAATCTACTAGACAGTGAGAGAGCACATCGATAGTTGCTAGGTACTGGGGTCATAAGGGAACTTTTGAGGTGACAGAAATGTTCTACATCTTGATTGTGAAGGTGGACATGCTATCACACTGCACACTGAAATGTGCATTTGAAATGAGTGCATTTCATTGTATGTATGTATTTATTTTTAGACAGAGTCTCACTCTGAAGTGCAATGGCACGATCTCAGCTCACTACAGCCTCCACCTCCTGGGTTCAAGTGATTCTCCTGCCTCAGCCTCCTGAGCAGCTGGGATTACAGGCATGCACCACCACGCCTGGCTAATTTTTGTATTTTCAGTAGAGACAGGGTTTCGCCATGTTGGCCAGGCTGGTCTGAAACTCCTGACCTCAAGTGATCCGCCCGCCTTGGCCTCTCAAAGTGTTGGGATTACAGGTGTGAGCCACCACGTCTGGCCAACTGTATGTATTTATGTGCCTCAATAAAGTAGACTTTATTGGGGAGGGGATTGCAGCGAGCAGAGATTATGCCACTGCACTCCACCTTGGATGACAGCGAGATTCTGTCTCAAAAAAAAAAAAAAAAAAAAAAAAAAAAAGGAATACCTGGGACTGGGTCATGTATAAAGAAAAGAGGTTTAATAGACTCACAGTTCCACATGGCTGGGGAGGCCTCAGGAAACTTACAATCATGGCGGAAAGTGAAGGAGAAGCAAGCACCTTCTTCACAAGGCGGCAGGACAGAGAAGAGCAAAGGCGGAACTTCCAAACACTTATAAAACCATCGGATTGGCTGGGCAAGGTGGCTCACACCTGCAATCCTAGCACTTTGGGAGGCTGAGGCTTGTGGATCATGAGGACAGGAGTTCCAGATCAGCCTGGCCAAGACAGTGAAACCCCGTCTCTACTAAAAGTACAAAAATTAGCTGGGTATGATGGCAGGTGCCTGTAATCCCAGCTACTTGGGAGGCTGAAGCAGGAGAATCGCTTGAAGCCAGGGTGTGGAGGTTGCAGTGAGCCAAGATTGCGCCACTGCACTCCAGCCTGGGTGACAGAGCAAGACTCCGTCTCAAATAACAACAACAACAAACCATCAGATCTTGGATCTTGTGAGAAGTCACTATCATGAGAACAGCTGGGGGAAACTGCCCCCATGATCCAATCACCTCCCTCCCTCGACACCAGGGGATCATGATTCGAGGTGAGATTTGGGTGGGGACACAGAGCCAAGCCACATCATGGCCACAGTGCCTGCATGAATGATGATGCCACCGTCTTGGGAGCGCGGGGTTGGGGGAACTGATCATTCTCTTGTGGTCATGTGGAGCGTTAGAAGTCACCTAGGGAGAGAATGTAAATGAAAAGGAAAAGGCAAAGAATAACGTCCTGGCATACTCTAACACTTAGAGCCCTAGCAAAGGAAGAGGAGAAGGCCACAAAAGTCTGAGGAGGAAGGGCGTCAATAGGTAAAGAAGTGGATATAGCGGGCAGTCACCTCCCAGGGGACTTCTGCTGTGACGGGGACTAGCCAAGTGGCCAGAAACCAAAGGTACCGGGCATGTATTTTCTTAGCAAATATGATGTGTGTTAGAGATCAGGGCAGAAAGAAGGAATAACATAGCATATCTGCAGTGCGTGGTGGGATATAAGGTCAGGGGCGGTCTAGAACTTGTTTCTATGTTATCGTAAACTAAGTCGCTCTGGGACTTTAATGCAAACAGTTTGCTTGGAGTTCTTTGGATCCCTGAAAAGGAAGTGCTGGCGTGCCCTGATAAAGCCCAACAGCCTTGGTGCAGAGAGGTCCCGTGAGAAGCAAGGACACATGGCTGGATCTCAGAAGAGCTGCAGAGGCCTGCAGGCGGGTTTTGGAATCAGCGGCGGGCATGGAGAAGGCGCAGGGTGGCGAGGACGCGGCTGCTGAACTGCTTTTCTTGCAGGTTGCGAGGGTCGAAAAGGCCGATCTTAATAGACTGGAAGCCCGTGTTTGCACAGTGTGCTCTGTGGGTGACGGGGGCCGTCCCCTGCCACCAGCCTGAGGGTGAATGTCCCCCTTGTGAGCACCATCCCCTCGATGACATCACAGCGCTGCAGACGCTACTTTTCGCCAGGGCACTCTAGGCTAATGTAATCATACGATTACATAATTAACCCAGCTGTCTCATTAAGAAAATCAACTGGAATTCAGGGCATAATTAGTCATACGGCAATTAGCATGCTGATGAGCGACTGATGAAAAGCTGTCTAGATACCCGGCGTGCCAGGACCACCCCGGTCACGGCCAAGCGGGGCACCAACGACACACCTCTCCACACCCCATGCAAGCACACAGAGGAGGAGTCCCCAAGTCACATCCAAGGAGCTCTCATGCTTACTGCTGTGTCGAGGGACCGGGGGAGGATGGATGGAGAAGGAAAAGCCTTGGGAATGATGGCAGCCAGCAAAAGCTGGCAGCGACGGGCCCGACGCCCATCTTATGCCTGCTTGCCTTTAGAACACTGGTGGCCCATTCCTCAGCCTGCAAACATACAGTGTCCTACACGGAGGGGCGGACTGGGCTCCAGGCTTGTTCACCTGCCTGAGGAAGGTGGGGACGCTGCTTCCATGCCTGGTTTCCAATTCCCCTGATGCTGGGGCCTGAGAGTAACTGGGACAGAGCAGACAGCCTCATCCTCCGAGGGTGCTTCAGGAGCAGCTTGGGGCCAGGGCCTGCGGCTCGGGCAGCAGTCAGGGCATTATCCGCCACCCACGGGGCTCTGTTCTTCCAGACCCAGTTCCTCTTTCTGTCCTGTTTTGTTTGGGGCTTGTGATTGCTTCTTAAGCACATGAATGAAAATGTTTTATGAAGGCAAACTGAGGATTTGTAAAGGGATCCTCCTGCGTGTCTCCCGCTACTGAAGTTACAGGGAGCTCTCTAGAGGGGCCCTGGGTACCAGGTCTTGTTTGCCAACACCAGGAGACCTAGAATACGTGGACTGGAGTCACCTTCCAGAATCAGGCTGCAACGGCCACATTTCTATGGCCTTCGAGAAGGCTACCAAGCGGCGCATGGATGAACATCTCGGCATAAAAACCAGGGGCTATTTCTAATGAAATCATGAGATTTTGTCCTCTCTTTTTTTTTTTTTTTTTGAGACAGCTTGTCGCCCAGGTTGGAGTGCAGTGGCACAATTTCAGCTCATTGCAACCTCCGCCTCCCTGGTTCAAGGGATTCTCCCACCTCAGCCTCCCAAGCAGCTGAGATTATAGGCGTGCACCACCATGCCCAGCTTATTTTTCTATTTTTAGTAGAGACGGGGTTTCACCATGTTGGTCAGGCTGATCTTGAACTCCTGACCTCAGGTGACCTGACTGCCTTGGCTTCCCAAAGGCTTGGCATTACAGGCGTGAGCCACCTCGCCCAGCTGATTTTGTCACTTTTTTCCCCCCCAGGAGTCTTAATATGGGATCCTTGAGTGAGGGGCAGGCAGCGGAGAAAGAAGTATAAAAGAATAGTGTTTTCTAATTTTAACCTGTAATGTGTCCTCACTTTACAGGCACCAGGAACCAGATTGCTATTTTATTCTCCTGGAGGAGCATTAAAAAGCAGTTCTCAAAAATGATGACATTCCACTTTATTTCGAGATTCTCAGATGCTAGGCCGACGAGGATAGTCACCAGGAGAGATGGTTTTCCTACATCCAAACTGAAACCTCCCCTGGGAGGGGTGGACCTCAGATCACGGGCATTTGGGAGCAGCCTCTGAAAATGGAATGGCCTACAAATGCACTCTTTTCCAGCCAGTTCTCTTTTAGGACTTCTGAAAAACCTACATCTACTTTTGACAAAGGCAGGCCAGTTAACCTATGGAAATAAAGGGAGGCAAGTCAGTCACGAAGCAGCGACTTCTTGCAGTGTTTCATGAGTCAATGAATATTTTATATCACTGGTAATGTGCTTCCTAAGATTTAAATCTTAAAATAAACCCTTCCAGGCACTGCCTTTATGTTTGAAGGGTTTGTGTCTGTAGGAACTAAACTGCATCTTAGCAAGCAGTAAAATGCGTTTCTGACAGCAGGGTCACAGACAGAGGCAAGGACAACTGGGGAAGAGATGTTCCCAGGGAACTTCGCAACCAAAGCAGAGAAGGTCTACAGTGCCTCGTCTTTTTCTTCTACCTAGGAACTCTTTAAAACACACCATTACTCGGCTGGGTGCGGTGGCTCAGGCCTATATAATCCCAGCACTTTGGGAGGCTGAGGCAGGACAATTGCTTTAGCCTAGGAATTTGAGACCAGCCTGGGTCACATAGTGAGACCTCATCTCTACAAAAAAATTTAAAAATTAGCAGGGTGTCGTGGAGGGTGCCTGTAGCCTCCACTACTCAGGAGGCTGAGGCAGGAGGATCGCTTGAGTCAGGAGGCTGTTAAGTGAGCTATGTTTGTGCCAGTGTACTCCAGGTTGGGCAACAGAGACCCTGTTGCTAAAAAATAAAAAACAAAAAGCCCCCAAACCATTACTAAGATGTTTCTGGAACAGAAAAGTCACGGTTGTGTTTTAGACTTATAAGCATCCTACAACTACTTGGCTAAGTTCTTTTCCATTAATAAGGCCTATTCAGAAACTAAGATTGCAAGTTGAATATTTTACTAATTTATGCTCCCTGCCATTGCAGAAATAAATACATGCTCACTGTAAAAAAAAAAAAAAAAAATAGTATCAAGAAGCAAGAGCAGGTCACCCACGCAAGGTTAATTACTGACGGATTATGCAGACTGTCATAATTTTACTCAGAACTCAGTAAAATTCCAGCTATGCAAGAGTCTGTTAGAAGCGGTCATTCCAGAATATTCCCAGCTATCTGAGAGAAAGACATTTATTTCTTGTTTCATTACAGTAAGGGACAGAGACTCCCTATTTTACTTGTTTAGTTTTTTTTTTTTTTTTTTTTTTTTAGAGATGGGGGTCTTGCTATGTTGCCTAGGCTCGTCTCGAACTAGAGACAGAAGCTGCATATTTTACTTACCTTTTTTTTTTTTTTCCCCAAAGAGATAGGGGTCTTGCTATGTTGCCCAGGCTGGTCTTGAACTCCTGGCCTCAAATACTCCTCCTGCCTCCACCTCCCAAAGAACTGTGATTACAGGAGTGAGCCACTGCAATGGGCCTCCCAGAGTCATTATTCACAGCCCCTCTGACTATTGCAGTGTCTCCATCTGGCTGCTACAGGGCTTGGTTGCTCCTGGGTCCTTCTCTTCTGCTCACTAAGCTTTGTTGACCTGACATTCTCCCCACCTGCTGGTCTCCTTCCCGTCCCAGCTCCTCCCTGCTGCTGTTTTCTCTGGTCAGAAAACTGCCTTGTGTGGCTTCTCCTGGCCTCAGTGGGTGACACCTCAGCTGCCTCTGCTCCTGCTCGATTCACCTTATTCTATACTCTCATTGCCCAGTGGGCTTTGTTTATTGCACCTAAAATTCAGTTGTTATTTATGCAATTATGTTTTCTTCTCTTTTTTTTTTTTGGAGACAGGATCCCACTCTGTCACTCCAGCTGAAGTGCAGTGGCATGATCTTGGCTCACTGCAGCCTTGACCTCCGGGGCTCAGGTGATCCTCCCATGGCAGCTTCCTGAGCAGCTGGGACCACACGCTACGCTACCATGCATGGCTAATTTTTGTATGTTTTGTAGAGTCAGGGTTTTGCCGTGTTACCCAGGCTGGTCTTGAACCCCTGGGCTCAAGTAATTCAGCCACCTCAGTCTCCCAAAGTGCTGGGATTACAGGCGTGAGCCACTGCACCTGGTCACAATTACTTCTTAATGCCCATATTATTCCCACCAGGCTCTATATTCCAAGGGCAGAAACGGATCTGGCTGTTGTATTCCTGGGGCTCAGCCTATTCCTGACGCCCTGGGGGTATGGTGGGAGAATGAGGGGTGCTGGGGTCTCAGGCACTGACTCGAGTAATACCCAGGGACGTGAGAGTCTGATAATACGAAACTGACTAAGGCATGAGAAGCGATCTGGTGGCAAATGAAAAGAACAGAAACCTCAAGGTCTGAACTATCAAACCTGCTCAGAGGGTGCATCAGGACCATGATGGTTCAATGCTCTTATATTGCTAAATGCTTATTTGATGTCTTTTTAAATTTTATTTATTAATGTTTTAGACAGAGTCTTGCTCTGTCACCCAGGCTGGACATCTCGACTCACTGCAACCTCCACCTCCCGGGTTCAAGTGATTGTCCTGCCTCAGCCTCCCAAGTAGCTGGGATTACAGGTCCCCACCACCATGCCTGGCTAATTTTTTGTATTTTTTTTTAGTAGAGAGGGGGTTTCCCCATGTTGGCCAAGCTAGTCTCAAACTCCTGACCTCATGTGATCTGCCTGCCTTGGCCTCCCAAAGTGCTAGGGTTACAGGGGTGAGCCACAGCGTCTGGCCTTGGTGTCTTCAATATGAAGGAGATTTCAGAAGGTGGAAGATGAAGAAGAGGGAGGAGCTAGAACACTGAAGGGAAAGTGGGCGGGTGGGTGGTGGGGGAAGAGCGGGGGTGGAGGGAGACCCTACCCTGGGTGCTGGGCGATGATGTGGGATGAGCTGTGGTGAAGGGAGACCCTACCCTGGGCGCTGGGCTTGGAGTGCCAGTGTGACATCTGGTAAACCAAACACAGATCCCAGCTACCAAAGCCGAAGGTCTCAGAAGTGTGTGTGCTGGTTTGGGCAACCCCAAATGTTAAGTGCTGTATAAATGTCTATGCAGGCATGTAAATCTTTATAGAGTGACACCAATGTAAAATGAGCATTCCGAGAGCTATTAAACTGCTACAACTCAATAAAAGACACATTCTGTTCTCTTGCAATTGACTTGTCTTAGTGCTCTGCGGTGCTCGCCCTCACTGGGAAGCTTCAACCTCGGGAGGGTGGTTCAGTGGGAACAATTAGAGCCTGAGTCCAGAAAAAACACTCAGAGAGAGTTTTGAAGAAATAATTTGATTCATTCATTTCTGCATTTGTTTAGCAAATATTTATGGAGTTTCTGCCACACGGCAGGCACTGGGGTAGACACAAAGGAAGTAATTAGGGACAAAACTGCACTGAACCAGTCTCTGCCAAGCAGTTACCAAGGAATAATGACGGAGCGAAGGGTAGGGTCCCAGGGCAGGGTGTGTGGGCATGGGAAGGGTCCTCTAAACCAGCTGGGGAGGCTGGGAAGGCCTCTCTGTCAGGAAGTGACATCTCAGCAGGTTAACCCAGAGGGGCCGGTGGAGATTAGCCAGGAAGAGTCTGGCCGCCCTCTAAGTGCTTAGACTCACATCAACATGAACTGCAGAGTGTAGGGCAGGAGGTGGGGTGGAGGGAAGTGGCTGGAATAGAGACACATCGTAGAGGTCAGATGGCCAGAGTTGGTGACAAAATGCTCAGAACACAGGCCAGGCGTGGTGGTTCACGCCTGTAATCCCAGCATTTTCGGAGGCTGAGGTGGGCGGATCATCTGAGGTCAGGAGTTCGAGACCAGCCTGGCCAACATGGTGAAAACCTATCTCTATCAAAAATACAAAAATTAGCCAGGTGTGGTGGTGCAAGCCTGTAATCCCAGCTACTTGGGAGGCTGAGGCAGGAGAATCACCTGAACCGGGAGGTGGAAGTTGCAGTGTACTGAGATTGCACCACTGCACTCCAGCCTGGGCAACAAAGCGAGACCCCATCTGAAGAAAAACAAAAAGATCAGAACATGAGCAGCAAGGTGGGAGGTGATGCCGTCTGCCAAAAGAAGAAATGCAGGAAGAAGACAGCTTCTGCCGGACACACTGGGTGGGTATAGGGTGCCCTCCAGCCATCCTATCGGGAAAGTCCAGGCGGCACTTGGATATGCAGGTTGGCACTCAGGAGTGAGACCTGGACCAGGGACAAAGCTCTAAGAGTCACCAGTGCAACCCTTGGTAAACCCTGGGGCTGAGGACTCAGGGGGAGTGTCAGGGATTTGGGTCAACTGACTCCTTCAGTCATTCACCACTTCCCACCTGTTGTGTGCCAAGTGCTGGGCAGAGAGCCACAATGCAAAGCCCTGTCCTCACAAAGCTGTCTCTCTAATGAGACCCAGAGATAAGCAACAAGGAAGTGCACAAATAAATAAAACTTCAGGAAGGGGCAGCGGTGGGAGCTGGTTCGGTCAAGGGTCTATCACTCTCAGGCTGGGTGGGACTCTGGCTCTGCTGTTCCTGGGGCCAGCTTGGCGCCTCTCCCTGTGCTCCAGGAGCGGGGCTGCATGGCACATAGCTGAAATGCCTGTTGCATTATTCCCAAGGGCTGCCTCCCTTTTTCTGTGACAGTGTGAGTTGCTGTATCTTGCAACTAGGAGAATTTACCACAACCTACAAATGTTTCTGGATTCCACTGGATTATGGCCTGAAGTATGCAGACAGTTAAGGCACCCCGACTCCCCGCAACTGAGTGACTGTCAGTAAATGCATCATCGCTATTGACCAGGCCCTTCCTGTAAGCCTCAGCCACAGAATGACTGCCTCTGAGCAATAATCAGACTTCAAAACACAGGGAGAGTGCTCCGAGCTCCATTCCTGCTTTGCAAGTAACTTGTTAGACCTGGCAGATCACAGCATTTGTAAGAAATACCTGGGAGGCGGTGGGTGAAAGTGATCTACGTGGAATGTAGATGTATTCTGATTGACTTTTAGTATTACAGTAAATATCAAACATTCTTTACTCTCATCACGCATCAATTTAAACTGTACATTTCAATTCCCTGGCCGGAAACAAAAATTGTGAAGAATACCACCAATATAGGAAAATGCTTAGAGTAATAATAAGAATCATAATATTAAGAGAGAAAGGCAGAATATGAATATATACATATGCTATGATCAAAATTCTATAAAATCTGTATATGTACATGGACAAAGTCTACTCAGATAAAGAGGAACGCTGATGAGAAGAACGGTCTCTTCTTTTTCTCTGGGAAATTAACACAGAAAATAACTGCAGAGAGGGAAACCTAGGAACATTTTAAAGTGGCTGCCCAGTTGAAAAATTTCACTAGGGAAAAACCGACATGCAAATTTGACTTTTTGAAAAGAGATTACAGGTTATTTAGAAAACAGCAGTGAGGCCAGGCATGGTGGCTCACGCTTGTAATCCTAGCACTTTGGAGTGCCAAGGCGGGTGGATCACTTGAGGTCAGGAGTTCGAGACCAATCTGGCCAACATGGTGAAACCCCATCTCTCTAAAAGACAAAAATTAGCTGGTTGTGGTAGCAGGCACCTGTAATCCCTGCTATGTGGGAGGCTGAGGCAGGAGAACCTCTTGAACCTGGGAGGTAGAGGTTGTAGTGAGGAGAGATTGTGCCACTGCACTCCAGCCTGTGTGACAGCAAGAAAAAAAAAAAGAGAGAGATTACAGATTATTTTGAAAACAGCTGCCAAAGAGTCTTTGGTCTCTGGCAAAAATGAAGTGGGTCAGTCTTCTTTTGACTAAGTCACCAACTGGACAAAGTCTCAGCTGGAAAACACTCACTTTTGGGATCCTGCTCCCAGAAGTGGTAGCAAGAACTTCTGGAAACAGGCTGGAGCAGAACCTTCCTCAGCTCGAGGAAGCAACAAAAAGTCAAAGAATGAACTCTTTTGCAACATAAAATAAGATTTCTCAAAGCCTAGGTCATGCTTTTTCTGTAAATTCTTTATGCCTGCGTCAGTATGGACGTGACATAGTCCAGATAGAAAATTCTCAGCCACTACCTTACGTACAAGAAAATGCCAGTGATATCCGTCAGGCTGCTGATGCCTGAGGGTCAGTGTGCTCTTGAGGCAGGAGAACAGGGTGTGCAGGCAGAAAACCGAAGGCCGATTCACCCTGACTTCCTTGAAATAAAAAAAAAGAAAATCCCCACTTTCCACGCCTAAGTAACAAAAGGACCAGAGGCTACTTCCTTTGCAAACCCCCACCCTTTTCTGCCCTGCAGATGGGAAACTGAAAGTACCTCTGATTGGTTGCTTTCCACCACCAATCAGATGTTTGCATAGGAGGGTAACTTTGTAACTTCAGCCTCTGATTGGCTGCAACCAATCAGACTGACTGCAGAGCCAAGCTTCATTGCACAGAAGTGCAACTTTGTAACTTAACTTTAGCCTCTGATTGGTTACTTTCCACAACCAATCGAGATGTTTGCTAGGAGTGTGACCTTTGTAACTTCCCTTCAGCCTCTGGTTGGTTGCTTTCTATGACCAATTGGACTGATTGGAGGCCACCACTTTATTTACATGGGGTAAACACCAATTGGCCAACGGGAAACCTCTAGGGGGTGACAAGATTCTGTATCTGTGCCCTTGAGCAGGTGCTCAGCCCACTCCCAACCTGTGGAGTGTACTTTCATTTTCAGTAATCTCTGCTTTTGTTGCTTCATTCTTTCCTTGCTTTGTGCGTTTTGTCCAATTCATTGTTCAAAACACCAAGAACCTGGACACCCTCCAGTGGAAACACTATGATCCATTTTACTGTGAAGGAGCTTCCTCATGAGGCTTGGTCAGATTCTTCAGGGAACTCCTAGTCAGATACAAACTCCCACAGAAAACCAAAGGCTAGAATTTGGAACTAATAATTAGATAAGCTCCCAAGACAGTAAAAGTTGAGAACAAAGCAAACCATTCTCTACGGTTAGGCTGTTCCCCAACCCTGTTCCATCTGTTTCATTTTACAGATGACAGCACTGAAGTCCAGAGAGGAAAAGGAATGTCACCAAGAACTCATAACAAGTCCAGGAAAGGAGAATCTGGGTCTCCGAACTCCCTGTCCCAGCTGCTTTTTGTCATCCCAGTGCGACCGCTTTTAATCCCAGTTTCAAAAGGGGACAGCAAAGGCCATGGTGGACCTGGATCAGAACCCAAGTACAGGTACAAAGGAGACCTGTGTCTGCCTCACTCTGTTAATGTAGCTCTGATGACGTCAATGATATTCAGAGAATTCCTAACAAGGGCAAGTGCACAACTGTAATTGGTGGGGAGGGGAGGGTGGTAGTAACTCGAATTCCTTGCTTGGTGGAAAAAAACATCAAATAACTTTACTAATTTTCTGATCAGCCTCTCCCTAAGGCTGAGCTGGGCCCCACGTGGTTATATCCATCACTTTACTCGAGATTCTAAGGCAATCGAGGACCCACAAACAGGACCAGAGAGCTCAAGGCACTCTACATGCATTTTCACTTTTCCAGAATAGAGAATTGGAAGCCATCATCTCTCAGAATGCCTCACAAACATTATTTAAATTTTAATTCTTCAATCCCTTCAAAAGAAGAAACAGGGCTGGTGCAGTGGCTCCTACCTATAATCCCACAGCACTTTAGGAGGCTGAAGTGGGAGGATCGCCTGAGCCCAGGAGTTGGAGACCAGCCTGGACAACACAGTGAGACCTCATCTGTACAAAAAATACAAATATTAGCTGAGTATGGTGGCATGCACCTCCCAGCTACCTGGGAGGTTGATGTGGGAGGATCGCTTGAGCCTGGGAGGTACAGGTTGCCATGTGTGGAGATTGTACCACTGCACCCAGCCTGGGTGACAGAGCGAGACCCTGTCTCAAAAATGAATAAATAAGTAAACAGAAAAAAAAATAAAAGAAACAACCGAAATACTTGGTTGTAGCTGCAGGGATTATCAGTTACCCTCTGCCCATAACCCTTAAGTGAAGGACTTGTCCGGGGCCACTGATCTTGCATGACCTGGCAGGGGAGTGGGACACTCCAGGTGTCTTGGTAGGGCCATTCCTAACGTCCTAAAGGTGGCATTGGACAGTACAAGGGACTTCTGCACAGCACACATGCATTGGATCTGGATCTCCTCTGTGGTATGTGCAGCTTTTTATGCTGTAGCCCCAGAGATTTGGGTCCCTGCTTTTATGAAATCATCCCCTAGAGATTACGTGAGTCCTTCCAACAAATGCATCAAATTTCCTTCCATATCCAAAGACTGGGTCTTGGAGAATTCACTTGTGAGGCACTCCCTGGTTTCCTGGGGGAAGTTGCGACTAATGGTATTATTTATTTTCCTCAGGAAAGCCAATAAAAATGAGCCCCAAACCCACCAACTCACCAGACACAAAGCCCCCCACTGGGGGGCCATCAGTGCTGGGGCTTACCTGGGACGTCAATCAATCTTTTGTAGACATTCAAGAAAGCTGCTTCAGCTTCCTTGCTTCTTTTACTCAGTGCATCAATCTGAATGGGAAGGAAAGAAAGAAAAGAAAAAGAGCTCAACATCTGTCAAGAGGTAATTTAAAAAGTATTACACATCTAGTGAATTCCTGTATCAAGGAGAAGTCTGATTCGTCCAAGTACATGTTTGACAACTAGGCTTCAACCTCTTAAGAGGAAATCCTTGCAAACACAAAAGGGCCCAGTTCGTGAAGGTAAACGAGGGAGGAGCAGAGATCTGGGAGTATAGAGCCATTCACTATACAGCACGGAACACTGGGTGGGTCTTTCATAGAGAAGAATGGTCTGGCGTGCCCTTCCCGGTCTTTTTCCTTCTGCAAGCACTGACTAAGGGCTAGCCATGTGCTAGACACTGCTGAGGGTCAGGGGTGGGCAGGAAGAGACAGTTCCTACTCCCAGGAGCTCAGGGTCTAGGAGGGAAACAGGTATGTAATTAACAAGTAATTAAACCCCTGGGGACAGGGGGAAGGTAACCTCAGGAAGGAAAGTTGTGACCTTGGAGCAGAGTCTTACAAAGCATTTCACTCAGGTGGACGGGTAAGACATCACATATAAACGGAAAAACACATTCAAATGCCCGGAGCAAAGAATTTCATAAAATTCGTTTCTTATTTTTTGGAGATGGGGTCTCACTCTGTCGCCCAGGCTAGAGTGCAGTGGCGTGATGTCGGCTCACCGCAACCTCCGCCTCTGAGGTTCAAGAGATAGCTGGAACGTCTGCCTCCCGAGTATCTCGGATTGCAGGTGCCCGCTACCTGTAATCACGCATGGCTAATTTTTGTATTTTTAGTAGAGATGAGGTTTCACCATGTTGGCCAGGCTGGTCTCGAACTCCTGACCTCAGGTAATCCACCCGCCTCAGCCTCCCAAAGTGCTGGGATCACAGGCGTGAGCCACTGTGCCTGGCCCACATGTTCTCTGTTTTAAGACACTTATTCACATGTCAGCTTGTGCTCCATTCCTGAAGTCCAGATTAAGAGCCCACCAACGGGGCTACAATACACCATGGGGCAGGGGGACCTGTGAGAGTCTGCCGGGTGGGAATGCAGATACATGTGCGGGAGCTGTGGGTGACACAGCTGGACAAGCAAGTGGGGTTAGATCGTGAGGGGCACAAGGGCATGTGGTACTGGGTGATCCTTATCACCTGGGCAGCAGTCAGGATGGAAGGAACACAGGAGGGGGCAGGGAGGAAGAGACTACTCAGACGTCATTGCTCTCATCCAAGTGAGAGTCACTGGGCAGTGGCTGCAGGTGTTGAGCAGGAGGCAGAGGCGCTGGAGAGACCGGCAGCACACACAGTTGACGTGAGGCCAAGAACAAGGCGAACCGAGGACGGTGCCCGGGATTCCAGATTAGGCAACTGGTGAGGTTTTGCGACAGTGGCCAGGGTTGGTTTGTTTTGTGAACTGACTAGCTGAGCCAGTTTCCTTCATGTAGACGTCTATTCATTGACTATGCCGGACGCACATGCAAACAGCCTGACGTGGTTCGAACAACTTGTTAGAATAGTTAGCTTACCTACACACTTGCTGAGACAACAGATCACGCTTTACAGCTGAAGCACGCAAGACTGCACATGCACCGATTTCATACTGGCTCAGGCAAAGGACAGTAAATTATATATTCCTTCTGTCCCCTCCTTGAACTATGCTGTCTTCAATGTTATTTTTAAGAGGGAAAGGATGTGGTTTAATTACAGGGCTTCTCACCTGAGCCACCTGGCAGTTAAAGGGCTGAGAGAGGTCCCCTGACTAAGGATGTGGGACGCTCAGGACTGGGGGATAAGGGCTAGTGGGAGCTGGACCTAGAAAATCAAATGCCTAACAGACTAGGGCAGTGCAAGCATTTCCAACTTCTAACAAGCTGGGCACCAGGATTCCAATTTGAAGTCAGTTGTTTGGAACTCAGACACATTCCACCACCACCCCCTCTGCTGCCCCCACCTCCACCACAACCCAATAAGATAAGGCTGTGATTCTGGGCCAGGTGTGGTGGCTTACGCATGTAATCCCAGCACTTTGGGAGGCCGAGGTGGATAGATCACGAGGTCAGGAGTTCGAGACCAGCCTGGCCAACATGGTGAAACCCCACGTCTACTAAAAATGCAAAAATTAGCTGGGTGTGTGGTGGTGTGCACCTGTAATCCCAGCTACTCAGGAGGCTGAGATAGGAGAACTGCTTGAACCTGGGAGGCAGAGGTTGCAGTGAGCCAAGATCATGCCACTGCATTCTAGCCTGGGCAACAGAGTGAGACTCTGTCTCAAAAAAAAAAAAATAAAATAAGTTGCATGAAATGCTGACATACCAACAAACAAGAGAGAGACTCATCATACATTAGAGTGATCTTGGACTGGGGATGGGTGGGAAGGAGGGGCTCGTGGATGCCAACTGAAGGGTGTGGGATTTCCTTTTGGGGTGATGAAAATGTTTTATAGCCAGGCATGGTGGCTCACGCCTTTAATCCCAGCAGGTTGGGAGATGAGGTGGGCGGATCACCTGAGGTCGAGAGTTCAAGACCAGCCTGACCAACATGGAGAAACCCCGTCTCTACTAAAAATACAAAATTAGCCGGGCATGGTGGTGCAAGCCTGCAATTCCAGCTGCTGGGGAGGCTGAGGGAGGAGAATCGCTTGAACCTGGGAGATGGAGGCTGCAGTGAGTGGAGATCGCGCCATTGTACTCCAGCCTGGGGCAACAAGAGTGAAACTTTATCTCTTTTTAAAAATTTTTATTATTATTTTTTAAGACAGGGTCTCACTATATTGGTCAGGCTGGTCTTGAACTCCTGACCTCTGATGATCCGCCCGCCTTGGCCTCCAAAGTGTTTGGATTACAGGTGTGAGCCACCACGCCCGGCCTGAAACTCCATCTCAAAAAAAAAAAAAAAAAAAAAGGGCTGGGCGCGGTGGTGCACACCTGTAATCCCAGCATTTTGGGAGGCTGAGGCAGGTGGATCACGAGGTCAGGAGTTCAAGACCAGCCTGGCCAACATGGTGAAACCCCGTCTCTATAAAAAAAAAAATTTAATTAATTAAAAAAAAAGTTTTACAATGGTCTGTGGTGACAGCTGTACAACTCTGAATATCCTAAAAGTCAATGGACTGCAGACTTTCAATGGGTGAATTACATGG
Source organism: Cacajao melanocephalus (assembly GCA_963573385.1). Taxonomy (NCBI): domain Eukaryota; kingdom Metazoa; phylum Chordata; class Mammalia; order Primates; family Pitheciidae; genus Cacajao; species Cacajao melanocephalus. Next base: position 16,142 of record CAUYLG010055504.1, read on the forward strand.
TATGTGAATTACATTTCAATCAAGTTGCTTAAAACACGTGTGTGTATGTAAGTCTTCAAAATCAACCTGTATGTAACATTGTACATTGTGCTTTCTTTCACTGTCGTATCATGTATCATTCTCAATATCTATTACAAATTTTGTCAACTGTCGAAATGGCACTGTTTCAATTGTACCTAAGCCCACATATTATATGTCTGGAGTAAGAAACGGATTTGGAGTTACTTCTCCAGATGAATTGGAACACTTCCTGGGGGCTCTTCTAAGAGAGGCAGGTGGGTAGCAGGGTCTGTCCAGAAAGCTGGGCAGACGCCCTGGCTGCTGTCCATACCACTTGACAGCCATACAGTGGTTTTTCTTCCTGGCTTAGGATCTACCTAGGGAGGGCCCCTCACTTCCCAGGGATTCCAATGGTGGGTGACGGGTGGCTGTGTCTCCCAGAGGCAAGGGCTGGGATCTGGAAGGATCCTGAACTCTGTCCTCCTGCCTCAGTTATTCCCAGGGACGTGGGGTTTGGTAATTTACAGGGCACACTTCAGGGCTGTAACGGGTTGATCTGTGTCTCCCAAGAGATGATGAAGTCCTGACCCCCAATACCTGTGAAGGTGACCTTATTTGGAGCTAGGGTCTTTGCAAGGTGATCAAGATAAGGAAAGGTCATTAGCGTGGGCCCTTATCCAATAGGTTCCGATAAGAAGGAGACGCCTGGACACAGAGACAGACATGAAGACAGGCGGGATGTCACAGGGAGATGAAGGAGAGACCGGGCTGACGATTTGTAAGATGAAGATGATCAGGAAACCACCAGAATCTGGGACAGGGACACAGCAGATTCTCCCCTACATCCCTCAGAAGGAACCAGCCCCGTGGACACCAGGATCTTGGACTTCTGCCCTCCCGAAACTCAAGAGAATAAACTTCTGATGTTTAAGTCACTTGGTGAGTGGCACTTGGTTCCAGCAGTGCTGGGAAAGTGATACAGGTGTGGCATAAGTTACTAAGAAATTCTTTTAGGCAGATAAGGAGGAAAAGTTTTCGTTTCTTTTAAAGCTGCTCCGAAAGCATTTCTTGTAAAGCTTGGCTCTTAAAGCCCAGTCAGCAACCTTAATATGCAAACACCGGCCATTAAAAACTGGGTCCACCCTACCTGGCAATTCCCACCTCTGTCCTCTTGCTCTTGCCCCTGCACGTTCCTGGCAATATGGCTGCCCCCACATATATCCACATGTGTACAACATTAGGATGCCCTGCATCTGCAGATTAAAAGGAGAGGGTGGGAGGGCCAGTTTTTTTGCGGGCTACATAAATAACATACCTGGTCAAACCAATCCCCTAAGCCCTATGCAATTCAGACACCGCCTTCTCCAGCCTCTCTATATACCTGGCTGCTTTCCACTCCACTTGGGGATCTCAGCTTTCAGATTTGGAGACCCCCCCTCCCTCTGTCTCTGTACGGGGGAGCCTCTTCCTTCTGCCTTCTCTTTTCCTTCTTGCCAATTAAACTCTCAGCTCCTTAAAACCACTCCACCGAGCCAGGCACAGTGGCTTACACTTGTAATCCCATCACGTTGGGAGGCTGAGGCCTGTGGATCACAAGGTCAGAAGTTCAAGACCAGCCTGGCCAACATGGTGAAAACCCCATCTCTAGAAAAATATAAAAATTAGCTGGGTTCATGCCTGTAATCCCAGCTACTCGGGAGGCTGAGGCAGGGGAATCGCTTCAACCCAGGAGCTGAAGGTTGCAGTGAGCCGAGATCATGCAACTGCCCTCCAGCCTGGCAACAGAGTGACACTCTGTCACAAAAAACAAAAACAAAAACAAAAAACAAAAAACAGAAAACAAAAAAACACTCCACGTGCGTCCGTGTCGTTTTATCTAAACTGGCATAAAAACCAAAAACCCTAGTGTTCCTCCACTCATCAGCGCTGCATCACAGGGACCACGGTTCCCAGTCCGCTCCAGCCCAGCCCTGAGGAGCACGGTCAGGCCAGTGAGTTTAATTATTCACCACGCAAATGGACCATGAGGTTTCAGAAAAGAGACGACTTAAAAGATCCTCTTCTAAATGATTAAGTCCCCTCAGCCCCATGTAAGATTTCCAAACATGTCTGGAAGAATTTGTGGATTCTGGGAATTTGGATACTTTGTATGCTCTTTCACTGTTCTGACTTCTGTGACCATTGGCCCAGACAAGAATGGGTCTCAAGGCTGAGTGAGGTGGCTGATGCCTGTAATCCCAACGCTTCAGGAAACGCAGGCAGGAGTTAAAGGCCAGCCTGGGCAGCACAGCGAGACCCTATTTGTACAAAAAAATCAATTAGCCAGGCATAGTTGTGCATGCCTGTAGTCCCAGCTACTCAGAGGTTGAGGTGGGAGGATCGCTTGAGCCCAGGGGTTCAAGGATGGAGTGAGCTATCATTGAGCCACTGCACTCCAGCCTGGATGACAGAGCGAGACTCTGTCTTAATAAAAAATAATAAAAATTGGGCCAGGTGCGGTGGCTCATGCCTGTAATCCCAGCACTTTAAGGGGCCGAGGCAGGCGGATCACGAGGTTAGGAGTTCGAGACCAGCCTGACCAACATGGTAAAACCCTGTCTCTACTAACTATAGAAAAATTAGCCGGTAGCTCAAGAGTTCTGATTAAAAAAAAAAAAGAAAGAAAAAGAAAAATTAGCCAGGCATGGTGGTGCGGCCTGTAATCCCAGCTACTCTGGAAGCTGAGACAGGAGAATCACTTGGACCTGCGAGGCAGAGGTTGCAGTGAGCCTAGATTGCACCACTGCATTCCAGCCTGGGCGACAGAGTGAGGTTCCATCTCAAAACAAAGCAAAACAGAAAAAAGCCCAACCACTTAAAAGTTACCTATGCTGAGACCCAGTGCACACCCCACTTCCTCCAGACCTCGAGTTGGGCCTGTCATCCTGGGGCTGGCCGTGTTCTGAGTCTGGAGGGAGTCAGGCCTTTGAATGTCAGCCTCATCTCATCTGCATGAGGAGACAACAGCCACCTCCTGGGGCTGGACGAGTCACTGACTTACCCTTGGGAGGGCCGCTTTACCGGACACATCACAGTGTCTCTGACACACAGAATAGCTTCCCCCAAACGTCCACACGGCTACCGGCCAGGAAGAGCACCCATGCCAGGGAGGCAGGAAGGGACAGTGTCCTGCTCATCTTCATGCCCCCGACCCACCCGCCTGCCTGCAGGGAGCCCAGCCCGCACACTGCATGCCTTGAAGGTGCCAGACCAGGCTTGGTAACACAGCTCCCTCTAAGAGGGGAGGGATCTGTGAATGAGCGAATGTCTATGGTGAGGTATTAAGGCACGGACTGCTGAAGAGAGGATCCCAGGCTAGGGTTCCAGCTCCCTCAGGCATGCACGTTAGCTTGAGGTAGGTACCACACCCTTAAAACCATTTAGGGCCGAGCACAGTGGCTCCTGCCTGTAATCCCAGCACTTTGGGAGGCCAAGGTGGGAGGATTGCTTGAGCCCAGGAGTTCAAGACCAACCTGGGCAACATAGCAAAGCTCCATCTCACATACACTCTCGCACAAACACAAAACCATTGAGAAGAAGCTAAACTGGGGAGGATCTAAAGAAGGTCAGACACTGGCCCGTGGACTTGGGTAAAACCTGTCCTGCTCTGAGGGACCAACCAGCCTCTTTTTCAGGCTCACCTCTTGCCACACCCAGTCACACCCAGTTCCCTGAACACATGAGCAATTTCCCCTCCGCCTGGAAGGCGCCTCCCAGGAATGCTACCCTGATCCCCGGGCTCAGGGCAGATCCATCTCCCAGCCGCGGCCACTCCCACCACCACCTGGGGCTGTCCCGGAGTTCTAGGATGACAGATAAGGCTGCATGACTCAGGGATCCTGAATTCCTGGAAAACTAAGCTTCAGCATCACCTGCCTTTCTGCCTGACCACAGTCACACAGTGGGTCCTTAACATGCTTTTAATATCTTCCTCAATGGCCAACCACATGGGCTGCAGATGTGACCCAAGGGTTCAGGAATCCAGGTTCAAATCTTCATGAAAATACTTAATATGTAAAGAGTTCTTGACCAGGCGAAGTGGCTCACGCCTGTAATCCTGGCACTTTGGGAGGCCAAGGTGGGTGGATCACTTGAGGTCAGGAGTACAAGACCAGCCTGGCCAACATAGTAAAACCTGGTCTCTCTAAAAATACAAAAATTAGCCAGGTGTGGTGGTAGATGCCTGTAATCCCAGCTTCCTGGAAGGCTGAGGCATGAGAATCTTGAGCCTGGGAGGCGGACGTTGCAGTGAGCCGAGATCATGCCACTGCCCTCCAGCCCGGGCGACAGAGTGAGACTCTGTTTCAAAAAAAAGAAAAATGCTTAATATGTAAAGAGTTCTCTGTGTAGTAAGCATTTGTTTTGTGTGCTGTGAGAGAATGACAGCCACTTGGCTGGCAGCACCTCCTGAGGAGGTGTCTTTCTCCACCATACACACCCCACAGCGCTCTCCAGCCGTCTTCCTGCAATGACCTGCACATACCTGTTAATGCCTTCCACTGGATTCCACGGTTATCTTTTCAACATCACTTTCATAAGGTTGAGGTTTTTTTTTAACGTACTGTGTTACATTTAAAGACAAATGTGTAGGTGCAGTGGCTCATGCCTGTAATCCCAGCACTTTGGGAGGCCGCGGCGGAAGGATCACTCGAGTGTAGGAATTTGAGATCAGCCTGGGCAATGCAGCAAGACCCTGTTGCTACAGAAAACAAAAAAATTAGCTGGGTGGGTGTGGTGGTGCATGTCTGTGGTCCCAGCTCTTGTGAGGATGGCTTGAGCCCAGGAGGTGAAGGCTGCAATGAGCTATGATTGTACCACTGCACTCCTGCCTGGATGACAGTGAGATCCTGTCTCAAAAAAAATAAGATTAAAGACAAATGTCTATAGGAAGGTATTTTAATCTGACTCTCCATCAGTATTTGCTTATGACAGCATAAAAACTCAGTCTAGGTTTGGAAAACGAGTTCATTGACATCCACCAGATCTCTGAGATATGGAAGGGGTGAGAAAGTGCTCAGCCATGCGGGTGCCAGCAGCACTGTGAGGTGGGTTCCCGGAGTCACATGGACTACGATGTTGCTGCTCCCAGCCACCATCTGCGCTCCCTTGGAGGAGGCAACACACATCTCTGTTCACTGCCACATGACGTGTGATATAACAGCAACTTCCCTGTGGGTCCTTTCCCAGGCCAGTGAGGTCAGGCATGGCCATGTGAAATGCTTTGGCCAATGGCATCTAAGTAATGGTGTCTTATCTGCGCGTAAGATTTAAGAGCCACTGTACTTGCTCCCTCTGCTTTGAGGACCTTATAGAACATGCTTCCTCTGCTGAGATTCCCAAATGAGGACCACTTACGGGGCTGGGGCACAGCCATGGCCAACCCCCAGACAACACGACATATGAACAAGAAATGATTTTTGGTTGCCACAGGCCATTGAGATTTGGAGCAGTCTGCTGTTACTGCGGCATAATCTAGTAAAAGCTGATGGTTACAGATCTCAACAGTTGGTCACATCTCTAAGAGAGTAACATATAGTGCCGGACACGGTGGCTCTCACCTGTAATCCCAATACTTTCGGAGGCCGAGGCGGTCAGATCACTTGAGGCCAGGAGTTCAAGACCAGCCTGGCCAACATGGTGAAACCCCGTCTCTACTAAAAATACAACAATTAGCCAGGCAAAGTAGCACATGCCTGTAATCCCAGCTACTTGGGAGGCTGAGGCAGGAGAATCACTTGAACCCAGGAGGCGAAGGTTGCAGTGAGCTAAGATCATGCTACTGCACCCCAGCCCGGGAGAGAGTAAAATACAGTAAAAATAAAGACTAAACAACCAGTATCTCGAGAGCTGAGGGTTTTCTGTGAGTTTGTTTGGAAGCTTGACTTTATTTTTGACAGGAGTTGGAAGCGGGGAAGATTGTATGATAAAGTCGAAAGGGCACTAAATTTCAGATCGGAAGACTGGATTAAGGCATGGCTCTATCACACCTGTAATCCCAGCACTTTGGGAAACTGAGGCAGGAGGATTGCTTGAGGCCAGCAATTTGAGATCAGCCTGGGCAACATAGCGACAATGTTTCATTTTTTTGTGCATAAATATCGATTTTTTTTTTTTTGAGACAGAGTCTAATTTTTTTGCCAAGACTGGAGCGCAGTGGTCTCGAACACCTGACCTCAAGTGATCTGCCTGCCTTGGCCTCACAAAGTGCTGGGATTACAGGCATGAGCCACTGCACCTGGACAAGAAGTGCTATGTATTTTGAAATAAAAAAGGCTCATCTCTCCAGGGTAACGTGGGGGCCTGGCCATGCCTGTGTGGTAGGCAAATCGACACCACGCACAGCCAAGAGCCTGGGTATGTTGTTGGCAGACTAGGGTTTGATTTCCAGTTCCAATATGAAACAGGTGCACTGCCTGAAGCATTGAATTAACCTCTCTGGGCCTCAGTTTCTTCATCAGCAAAGTGGGGCGATACATCTTGGTTGCTGTCAAGATCAAAGCCACGGCGGCCCTTGGAAAACAGCGAAGGAACCGCCATCTCACCAGCTCCACTTCTCAGACGCAGAAACCCACCAAGCCACTTAGAACCTGGCCCCTGGCCCCTCCTAGGGATATAGTAACATCCAGCATTCTGCATTGGGGCTGGGGGCCACGTGGTCGATGGAAAGAGTGTGTGCTTTGATGGAAAGACACACTTGAGTTTGAATCCTAGTTCCAGCGCACACTGGCTGGGTGACTGAGAGGCAGGTTATCTATTTTTTTTTCTTTTTTTTTTTTTTAAAGACAGGGTTTCACCATGTTGGCCAGGCTGAACTCCTGACCTCAGGTGATCCGCCGGCCTCAGCCTCCCAAAGTGTTGAGATTACAGGCATGAGCCACCACGCTTGGCCAGAGGCAGGTTATTTAAATACTGAAGCCTCTGGCTGGACACAATGGCTCATGCCTGTAAATCCCAGCACTTTGGGAGGCCAAGGCAGCTGGATCACCTGAGGTCAGGAGTTTGATACCAGCCTGGCCAGCATGGTGAAACCCTGTCTCTACAGAAAATACAAAAGTTAGCCAGGTGTGGTGGTGCGTGCCTGTAATCCCGGCTACTTGGGAGGCTGGGGCAGGAGACTCGCTTGAACTCTAGAGGCAGAGTGGCAGCGAGCCAAGATCATGCCACTGCACTCCAGCCTGGGTGACAGAGCGAGACTCCATCTCAAAACAACAACAACTGAAGGCTTGGTCTCTTCGTCTGTTAAGTGAGGGTAGTAACTCCCTCCTTGAGCTGCTGTAAGTATAAATGTGAGAACCTCCTACATCAAGTAACCAACACTGCCTGAGTAGAAACCGAGTCAACAACACTAACCTTTGCTAATGAATTCAAAGTTGGCACTTTCTTTCCACCACACCTTAGCTTACTCCCCGTTGTGATCAAACCAAGCAGAAAGCCAACACGTAGAAAGTGCTGGAGCACCAGGACACTGAAGTAACGTTTAAGAACACAGTGATAACAGCATATTCAAGAACAATCCGGTAGCCTGTATACCCTGGGAATTTACAAGCTAATGATTTAGAAATAAACACAGGCCATTAAAAGAATTTTCAAATCGATGTGCTCTGTCGGACTACAGGCCAATAAAAATCAACCAAAGCTGCAGGGATGTGATAGGGCAGTTTTGTCTCACTTGAAGTCTGGCTCCAAAACGTTTTCAAGAGCAAAGCGTGGTTTGGAGGGGCACATGAAATATGAGAAGTCAACTAAGACTGACCCGGGTCCTGTCCAAAACAGATACGTACGTACGTACATAGGTCAAAGCTGGAGGTTTCTAATTTTTTTTTTTTTAAGATGGAGTCTTGCTCTGTTGCCAGGCTGGAGTGCAGTGGCATGATCTTGGCTCACTGCAACCTCCCGAGTTCAAGCAATTTTCCTGCCTTAGCCTCCCCAGTAGCTGGGACTACAGGCGTGTCCCACCATGCCCAGCTATTTTTTTTTAAGTAGGGATGGGGTTTCATCATGTTGGCCAGAATGGTCTTGATCTCTTGACCTTGTGATCCACCTGCCTTGGCCTCCCAAAGTGCTGGGATTACAGGCATAAGCCACTGTACCCAGCCATTTTTTTTTTTTTTTTGAGATGACATCTTATTCTGTTGCCCAGGCTGGAGTGCAGTGGCATGATCTTGGCTCACTGCAACCTCTGCTTTCTAGGTTCAAGTGATTCTCCTGCCTTAGCCTTCTGAGTAGCTGGGATTATAGGTGCCCACCACCACACCTGGCTGATTTTTCTATTTGTAGTAGAGATGGGGTTTCACCATGTTGGCCAAGCTGGTCTCGAACTTCTGACCTCAAGTGATCCACCTGCCTCGGTCTCCCAAAGTGCTGGGATTACAGGTATGAGCCACCGTGCCCGGCCTGACTTAGCAAAGTTTCTAAGAGAGGAAAACTAGAGAAGCCCCAAAGAAGCCGCCGCCTTGGAGGAAGGGTGTGGGATCCATAGAAGAGACCTGTGGCAGGGGATAGTACGAGATTAAAAGCCAAGATGATAAAAACAGCAACAAGCATTTCTATTCTCCTTGAGTTTATAAAGCCCTTCCAAGTACATCTGCCATTCTGGCTGTCAACATCTATCTGAAAGGCTGTCTTGGGAAAGAAAGATTAGCTGTCTTCTCTCTTCCCACCATGCAAAACCAGAATGAACAGGTAAATACTCCAGGACGACAGATCATGGCTTAAACAGCAGGGAAAGCTCTGCCTGCAGCAGCAGGGCTCTTCAGAGGAAGAAGGCGCCAGCAGCCTTGCTCGCCTCCCCGCTTCACTTGTTCCTTCGCTCTGCCAATCAAGTTGTTTAAGGGGGCTAATATGTGCTAGGCGGAGCTCTATCCCATCCTATGGGAGACCAAGATTCCTACTGCTGCTCTCAAAAAGCTTAAGATGGGGCAATGATCCCCTCCGCTATCTCCTTTGGGTAAATCCCAGTGGGGGCATGGGGCAGGCTTCCTAGGGGATAAATGCCTACCTGAAAATTTTATATCACCATTGTTGTGAGTAAATAATACGTGTGTACAATTTAAAAAATTGTAAATGTATAAAAGTTACATATTCAGCAAGATTGCACAATGCAAGATCAATATATGGGCGTACCTTTTTGCTTTTTTTTTACGCCAGTACTACATAGGAATGGGCGTACCTTGAAGATAATGCGGGTTTTGTTCCAGACCACTGTAAGAAAGTAAAAATGAACCAGGTGCAGTGGCTCACGCTCGCAATCCCACCACTTTGGGAGGCTGAGGAAGGCGGATCACCTGAGGTCAGGAGTTTGAGACCAGCCTGGCCATATCGTGAAACCCTGCCTCTACTAAAAATACAAAAAAAAAAAAAAAAAAAAAGCCAGGTGTGGTGACACATGCCTGTAATCCCAGCTACTGGGACGCTGAAGCATGAGGACTGCTTAAACCCGGGAGGTGGAGGTTGCAGTGAGCCGAGATTGCACCACTGTACTCTGGCCTGAGCGACGGAGTGAGACTCTATCTCAAAATAAAAATAAAAATAAAAATAAAAAAGGAGGGCAAATACGACCAAAAAAGCAAAAGTTGCAATGAAGAAAGTCATATAATTTTTTGAGTTTTCCAGTGAATATAAAAGTTATGTTTATTTATTTATTTTTTTGAGACAGAGTCTCACTTTGTCATCAGGTGCCAGTCTGGAGCGCAGTGGTGCGATCTTGGCTCACTGCAACCTCCGCCTCCCGGGTTCAAGGAGTTCTCCTGCCTTAGCCTCCCGAGTAGCTGGGATTACAGGCGCGCCCCACCATGCCCAGCTAATTTTTGTGTTTTTAGTAGACATGGGGTTTCACCATGTTGGCCAGGATGGTCTCGATCTCTTGACCTCGTAATCTGCCCGCCTCCGCCTCCCAAAGTGCTGGGATTACAGGCGTGAGCCACTGTGCCTGGCCAAAAGTTATGTTTATACTGTAGTCCATTAAGTATGCAACAGCTCTATGTCTCAAAAAAATGTACATACCTTAATTAAAAAATACTTTATTGCCAAAACATGCTAAAGATGATCTGAGCCTTCAGGGAGTTGCAATCTTTTTGCTGGTGGAGAGTCTTGCCTCGATGTTGATGGCTGCTAGACTGAGCAGGGTTGTGGTTACCAAAGGCTGGGGTGACAACAATGAAATTGGCTACATTGATTGACTCTTCCTTTAACAAGAGCGTTCTCTGTATCATGCACTGCTGTTTGATAGCTTTTTAACCACAGTAGTACTTCATAAAAAATGTGAGTCAATCTTCTCAAACCCTGCCACTGCTTTATCGACTCAGTTTATGGGATATTCTAAATCTTTTGTTGTCATTTCAACAATATTCACAGCATGCTCACAAAGAATAGTTTCCATCTCAAGAAACCACTTTCTTTGCTCATCACAAGAAGCAGCTCCTCATCCATTCAGGTTTGATCATGAGGTTGCAGCAATTCAGTCACATCATCAGGCTCCACTTCTAATTCTAGTTCTCTTGCTATTTCCACCACATCTGCCATTCCTTCCTCCACTTAAATCTTGAACCCCTTAAACTCATCCGTGAGGGTTGGAATCCATTTCTTCCAAACTCCTGTTCATGTTGCTACTTCAACCTACTCTGAGGAATCACAAATGCTCTTCCTGGAATCTAAAATGGTGAATCTTTTCTAGAAGGAAAGGATTTCTATTTACTTTGCCTAGATCTATCAGAGGAATCATCATCTATGCCAGCTATAGCCTTACAAAATGTATTTCTTTTTTTTTTTTAACTGTTCTATGATCATTATGCAAAGCAAACAAAATGTATTTCTTAAATAAGAAGACTTGAATGTCAAAATTACTCCTTGATCCATGGGCTGTAGAATGCATGTTGTGTTAGCAGGCATGAAAACAACATTAATCTCCTTGTACATCTCCATCAGAGTTCTTATTGACCAGGTGCACTGTCAATGAGCAGCCATATTTTGAAAAGAACCTTTTTTCTTCTGGGCAGTGGGTCTCAACAATGGGCTTAAAATATTCAGTAAACCATGCTGTAAACAGATACTGTGATCCAGGATTTATTATTTCATTTCTAGAGCACAGGCAGAGTAGGTTTAGCTTAATTCTGAAGGGCCCTAGGATTTTTCAGAATGGTAAATGAGCAATGGCTTCAACTTCATGTCACTAGCTGCATTATCCACTAACCAGAGTTGGCCTGCATTTGGAAGCTTTGAAGACAAACACTGACTTCTTTTTAGCTATGCAAGTCCTAGACTATGTCTTCTTCCAAGAGAAGGTTGTTTCACCTACATTGAAAATCTATTGTGTAGTGCCATTAACTTCATTGATTATCTTACTTAGCTAGATCTTCTGGATAACTTGCGCCTTCCACCAAAGCATTTGCTGCTGCACCTTGCACTTTTGTGTTATGGAGATGAATTGTTTCCTTAAACATCATGAACCAACCCCCTCTAGCTTCCAACTTTTCTTCTGTAGCTTCCTCACACCTCTTTCAGCCTTCACAGAATTGAAGAGAGTCAGGGTCTTGGCTTAAGAGAATTAAGCCCCAATTAAAAAGCCCAATTAGGCTTTGGCTTAAGAGAATGTTGTGGCTGGTTTGATCATGCAGACTACCAAAACTTTCTCCCTAACAGAAATAAGTCTTTCTTATCATTCGTGTGTTCACTGGAGCAGCACTTTTCATTTCCTTCATGAACTCCTTTCCATTCACAACTGAGCTAACTGATGAAAGAAGTCTAGCTTTTAACCTATCTGAGCTTTCAACATGCCTTCCTCGCTGGGCTTAATCATTTCTAGCTTTTGACTTTGTGAAAAAGCACAATATCTGCAAGTGAAGCTCAATGCAGTAAAGTCTGCCTGTATAAAAATCAACGGTCTTTCTCTATGTTTGCAATAAATAATCTGAAAGTGAAAGTTAAAAAATCCACTTATAATAGCATCAAAAAAGAATAAAATAGTTAGGAATAAATTTGGCAAAAGACATACAAAATGGGCTGGGCGCCATGACTCATGCCTATAATCTCAGCACTTTGGGAGGTTGAGGCAGGTGGATCACAAGGTCAGAAGTGCATAGACCAGCCCGGCTAAGACGGTGAAACTCCGTCTCTACTAAAAGTACAAAAATTAGCTGGGCATGGTGGCAGGAATCTGTAGTCCCAGCTACTTGGGAGGTGGAGGCAAGAGAATTGCTCAAACCCAGGAGGCGGAGGGTGAAGTGAGCTGAGGTCATGCCACTGCACTCCAGCCTGGGTGACAGAGCAAGACTCCATCTCAAAAAAAAAAAGAAGAAAGAAATACAAAACTTGTGCTATAAAAACCATAAATCACTGCTGAAAGACACTGAACTAAATGGAAAGATGGCCAATGTCCATGGGCTGGAAGACTTAATATTTTAAAGATGGCAAGTCACAAAGTTGACTTACAGATACAAGGCAATGCCTATCAAAATTCTAGCTGGCCTTTTTTTCTTTTTTTTTTTTTTTTTTTGAGACAGGGTCTCACTTTGTCACCCAGGCTACAGTGCAGTGTCACAACCTCAGCTCACTGCACCCTCCAACTCCCAGGCTCAAGTGATCCTCCTGCCACAGCCTCCTGAGTAACAGACTACAGGAATGTGCCACCATGCTTGGCTAACCTTTACATTTTTTCTTGTAGAGATGAGGTCTCATTATATTGCCTAGGCTGGTCTCAAATTATTAGGCTTAAGTGATCTTTCTGCCTTGGCCTCCCAAAATGTTAAAATTACAAGCAAGAGCCACTGTGCCTAGTCCTAGTTGGCTTCTTTGAAGAAACTTACAAGTTGATTCTAAGATTCATATGAAAATGCAAGTGACCCCAAATAACCAAAATAATTTTGAAAAAGAGAAACAAGGTTGTAGGAGAGTCACACTTCCCAATTTCCATACTAAATACAAGCTACACTGACCAGTACTGGTAGAGGCATAAGGATAAACATCCAGATCAATACAGCCAGGAAAGGAACCCTCATATCGTGATCAACTGATTTTTGACAAGAGTGACAAGACAATTCAATGGCAAAAGAACAGTGTTTCAACAAACGGTGCTGGGACAACCAGATATCCACATGCAAAAGAGCAAAGTCTGATCCCTACCTCACACCATATGCAAAAATTAACTCAAAATAAATCAAAGACCAAAATGTAAGAGCTAAAACTATAAAACCTCTTAAAAGAAAACACAAATGTAAACCTTTATGACTTTGGATTAGGCAATGGTTTCTTAAGTATGATGGCAAAGGCACAAATAACAAAAGAAAAATTGATAAATTGGATTTCATCAAATTTAAAACTTCTGTGCTACTTAAGATGCTACCAAGAAAGTGAAAAGACAGGCTGGGTGTGGTGGCTCATGCTTGTAATCCCAGCACTTTGGGAGGTTGTGGTGGGTGGATCACCCGAGGTCAGTAGCTCAGGACCAGCCTGGCCAATATGGCGAAACCCTATCTCTACTAAAAATACAAAAATTAGCTGGGTATGGTGGCACACACAACAGTGATCCCAGATACTCAGGAGTCTAAGGCAGGAGAATGGCTCGAACCTGGCAGGCAGAGGTTGCAGTGAGCCAAGATCGTGCCACTGCAACCCATCCTGGGCAACAGGGTGAGACTCTGTCTCCAAAAAAAAAAAAAAAAAGTGAAAAGACAACCCACAGAATGGAAGTTTTGATAAGGTACTCCAGAACAGATAAAGCCCTCTTACAACTCAGTAAATAAAGACAATCAGTCAGGCACAGAAAGACAAACATCACCTGTTCTCACATATTTGTGAGATGTAAACATAAAAACAATTCAACTCTTGAAAACAGAGAGTAGAAGGATAGTTGCCAGAGGCTGGGAGGGGTAATGGGGCAGAAAGCTGGTATGGTTAATAGGTACCAAAAAAAACCAGGAGGAATGAATTAAGACCTGTTATTTGATAGCACAACAATGTGTCAATAACTTAATTGTACATTTAAAAGTAATTAAAGAAGTATAATCAGATTGTAACACAAAGGATAAATGCTTTAGGTGATGGATACTCCATTTTCCACAATGAGATTATTATACACTGCATGCCTGTATCAAAACATCTCGTGCCCCACCCCATATATATATATATATATCTCCTCACAAAAATTAAAAATAGAAAATTTAATAAACGTAACTAAATTAGGCCGGGGGTGGTGGCTCACGCCTGTAATCCCAGCACTTTGGGAGGCTGAGGTGAGTGGATCACTTGAGGTCAAGAGTTCGAGACTGGCCTGGCCAACATGGCGAAACCCCAACTCCACTAAAAATACAAAAAAATTAGCCAGGCATGGTGGCACATGCCTGTAGTCCCAGCTACTCAGGAGGCTGAGGCAGGAGAATTGCTTGAACCTGGGAGGCGGAGGTTGCAGTGAGCTGAGATCACGCTGCTGCACTCCAGCCTGTACAATAGAGCAAGACTCTGCCTCCAAAAAAAAAGAAAAAAGAAAAAAGACAGATAATACTAATGCTAAGTGTTAGAAAGAATGCTGAGAAACTGGGAACCTCCCGCATTGGTGACAGGAATGTAAAATTGTGCGGCCACTTTGGAAAGCAGTTTGGCTGTTCCTCAAAATGTTAAAAATAGAGTTATCCTATTGCCCAGCAATTCTACTCCTAGGTACACAGCAGGAAAGATACAAATGTTTACTTGCATAAAGACTTGTATATGAATGTTCATAGAAGCATTATTCATAATAGCCAAGAAGTGGGGAAAAAAATTCCAAATGGCCATCGGCTGATAAATGGATAAGTAAAACATGGGGCATCCGTACAATGGAATATTATTCAGCCATAAAAAGACTGGAATTAAGTACTGCTTTATGCTAGAGCACAGATGAGTATCAAAACCATGGTGAAGTTAAAGAAGCCAGGACAAAAACTAATATATTACTTGATTTTGTTGATAGGAAATGTCAAGAACAGCGAAATCTATAGCGACAGAAAGGACATTCATGGTAGCCAAGAGTTGGGGTTGGGATAAATGAGGAGTGACTGCTAACGGGGTATGACGTTTCTTTGTTTTTTTTTTTTAAGACGGAGTCTCGCTCTGGTGCCCAGGCTGGAGTGCGGTGGGCGCAATCTCGGCTCCCTGCAACCTCTGCCTCCCGGGTTCAGGTGATTCTCCTGCCTCAGTCTCAGGAGTAGCTGGGATTACAGGCGCCTGCCACCACACCCGGCTCATTTTTTTGTATTTCTTTTTTAGTAGAGACAGGGTTTTGCCATGTTGGTCAGGCTGTTTTCAAACTCCTGAGTGCAAGTGATCTGCCCACTTCGGCCTCCCAAAATGTTGAGATGACAGGTGTGAGCAACTGTGCCCGGCCAGTATGAGGTTTCTTTCTGAGCTGACGAAAATGCTGTGGAATTAGGATGACGGCTGCACGGCCTGGTGAACACACCAAAAGTCATTTAATTGTAAAAAGACAAGAAAAGAAAAGCAAAAACAGAGTTGATAGTGAAAAGTAAGTCTTCCTCCCATCCACATCCACCTGTCATCCAGCTGCCTGGCCTGGAGGTATAGATGGTCCTGGTCATCCTCCCAGAGATATTTATGCGTTTACAGGCATCTATAGACATGCACTGTCTTCCTTTTTTGAGATGGAGTCTCGCTCTGTTGCCCAAGGCTGGAGTGCAGTGGCGCCACCTTGGCTCACTGTAACCTCTGCCTCTCAGGTTCAAATAATTCTCCATACCCTGAATAGCTGAAACTACAGGAGCCCACCACCATGCCCAGCTAATTTTCTGTATTTTAGTAAAGATGGGTTTTCACCATGTTGGGGCTGGTCTCAAACTTCTGAGCTCAGGTGATATGCCCATCTCAGCCCCTCAAAGTGCTGGGATTACAGGTGTGAGCCAACGCGCCCGGCCCTTTTTCTTTTTTTCAAACACAAATGATAGGCTATTAGAGGCGATGCCCTGCATCCTGTGTTTTGCAAACTTCAGGCAAGTTTTAAAGAAGACAAAGATCATCTTTATTCATGGTGGGAGGAACAGAGCTCCAGTGGGGAGAAGAGGGCTGTTCAGACACAGAGACGTGTTCAAACAGAGTGGCCTGTTCAGAGAAGGGCAGGGACCTTCCGTGCCTTGGAGCAGAGGAGGTGACTGGCGAGACGTTAGGTGAGAAGGCAGGCAGAGGCCAGCCTGTGGAGGGAGGTGCAGGGGAACACGCCCAGGGGGTGGCAGCTTTATGCCCAAGGGGAGTCCCTGAGGATGTCAATTGAGGAGGGACACGAAGCCATCGCTCAGGACAACGTGGCAACTGATGCTAAACAGAGCAGTCCAGGAAAGAGAGGGAGGAAGCTAGGCATTGGGAAGGAGGGAGCCGATTCCAGTGAGGTTACGGAAACAGAATTCACAGGGTCTTGGCAGGGTGTGGTGGCAGGCGCCTGTAGTTGAGGTTGGTTGAGACGAGAGGAGGTTGAGATGAGGGGAGGATCACTTGAACCCAGGAGTTTGAGGCTGCAGTGAGCTATGATTGCACCAATGCACTCCAGCCTGGGCAGCAGAATGAGAGCCCAACACAATAATAATAGTGAAAGATAATAATAATAAAAAGAATTCACAGGCTCTAATACTGAATGCAGCTTCTCCTGGAGTTCTGGCCAGGGTGACTAGGGGCTGGTTACCTCTCCTGAGATGGGGCATATGGAGGTGCCCATGTTTACATGGAAAGTGAAGATTATTCGTTAGAGAGGTGCCCAAAGGGGGAGCTCCAGGGAGGCCTGACATTGGATGACAGGCCCAGATGAGGTTACTCTGGAGTGTGGATGGGACAGGGATACAGGGAGAGCCCCAGAAGGTTAAATCCTGGGGGAGCATGGCTACTGAAGGGGTTAAAGGACCTGGAGGATTCTATGATCAGTAACTAGCTACCAGCTCCTAACCAGCACAGCTGTCATGCCATGATCTTTAAATATGCGCATATAATGTCTCTGCTGTGCGAGGGAGATTTGCTATTATATGGATGAGAGAAAAGCGGGCATGAGATATTCAAGATCATGCTGGCAAATGATAATGTCAGGACTCAAATCTGGATCTGACTCCAAG
The DNA here is from genome assembly GCA_963573385.1 of Cacajao melanocephalus. NCBI lineage: Eukaryota > Metazoa > Chordata > Mammalia > Primates > Pitheciidae > Cacajao > Cacajao melanocephalus. The sequence goes on from CAUYLG010055504.1 coordinate 33,256, forward strand.
ATCAGTAATTTGTCAGTTTGGTTTTCTCTGCTCCTCTAAGCAGGAACCCAGGAGAAAATTCAGGAGACAGTGTGAAAAGGGAAGCAGTGTCTGTACCCTGGGAGTCTGCTCCTGTACCCATGGGGGCATCTGGGTCAGCAGAGGTAGCTCCTCAGGAGGGATGCCAGGAATGCTCCCAGCCAGACTTTTGAGCCCTCCTCGTGCCTGTGCCAGGACAAGATTGTGTTCCTAGCTGGGTGTGGTGGCCCATACTCATAATCCCAGCACTTTGGGAGGCAGAGGCGGGCGGATCACCTGAGGTCAGGAGTTCGAGAACAGCCTGGCCAACATGGTGAAATCTCGTCTCTATTAAAAATACAAAAATCACCCAGGTGTGGTGGTGGGCGTGTATAATCCCACGCGTGTAATCCCAGCTACTTGGAAGGCTGAGGCTGGAGGATCGCTTCAACCCAGGAGCCAGCGGCTGCAGTGAGTGGAGATTGCGCCATTGCACTCCAACCTGGGCGACCAGAGTGAAACTCTTGTCTAAAAAAAAAAAAAGACTGTTCCCTTCTTCCTTTATCTGCTGATGTGTGCTCTTCGGGGATGCCTACCCAACACCGCAGGGCCAGACTTGCTCTCCTAAGTCCCCAGATACCAACGGGCTCCCTGAAAAGCAAAGTTGTTTCCAAGGGCAAGCCTGCGGTCATTCCTCCCATAGCCTTAGGAACTGCTTTCTCTCCCTTCCTATGTACCTATGGATAATTTCATGGGTTTCTCTTTTTTGTTTTTGGTAGAGATGGGGTCTCACTATATTGCCCTGCTGGACTCAAACTCCTGGGCTCAAGTGATCCTCCTGCCGATTACAGGTGTGAGCCACCGCACCCAACTGGTTTCTCTTTTCTTGTTATGTTGGAAGACAGTGTAATCCCACAAGGTTTTCCCTCTTCTCCTACTTCTAAAGCAATTCCGAGACACTTCTCAGGCTTTACAGAGTAAGCGTGGGCTTTGGAGCTCAATATCAGAGTCCAAGTTCCAACCCAAGGCTGACGAGCTCCAAGCAAGTTACGTGATCTCTGGGCCCATCTTCTCCTCTCCGTAGAAGTGATCATAAAACCCCTCCGGGCTGAGCTGCTGTGCGGATGAAATGAGATAACGTCAGCAAAGCTTCTGGCATGCAGCTGGAGCCGAAGGGATGCTCTTCTTCTCGCCCTCCTTCATCTGCTCAAAGGGCTGCGCTAGGAGTCTGTTGTGTTTCAGAGGAAATTTCTCCGAGTGAGTCACTATCTCTTACTCTCAGTGAACCACGACAGGCCTTTCCCAGCTCCTGTCCCCAGTACTGTGCCACTCCGGGTCCTCGTAGGTGGTTCAGGAAAGGGGGAAGGGGACAAGGCCAAAGAGCAGCAGCAAAGCAGGGAGAGCCCTATTCTGTCCCCCAGCTAGGCAGGATCTCGGTGACCACCAGCCCACCTGGCCGGAACTTAGAAGGCTCAGGAAGTTGATACTTAGAGGGGCACAGATGAAACAGACACAGAGCTCAGGTTGGTTGGTCTGTTTGAGGTGGAGTCTCACTCTGTCATCCAGGCTCTAACATTCAACATTAATGATTTTATGGCAAATTCCTCTTTTCTTCTTTTCCTTTTTTTTTTTTTTTTCTGAGATGGAGTCTCGCTCTGTTGCCCAGGCTGGAGTGTAGTGGCGCGATTTCAGCTCACTGCAACCTCCGCCTCCCAGGTTCAAGTGATTCTCCTGCCTCAGCCTCCTGAGTAGCTGGGATTACAGGGATGCACCACCATGTCCAGCTAATTTTTGTATTTTTAGTAAAGACAGGTTTCAGCATGTTGACCAGGCAGGTCTCGAACTCCTGACCTCATGATCCGCCCGCCTCGGCCTCCCAAAGTGCTGAGATTACAGGCGTGAGCTACTGTGCCTGGCCTCCAAATTCCTTTTACTTACTTATTTTTGAGGTGGAGTCTCACTCTGTCACCCAGGCTGGAGTGCAGTGGAGCAATCTCGGCTCACTGCAACCTCTGCCTCCCGGGTTCAAGTGATTCCCCTGCCTCAGCCTCCTGAGGAGCTGGGGTGACAGGTGCATGCCACCACGCTCAGCTAATTTTTATATTTTTAGTAGAGACGAGGTTTCACCGTGTTAGCCAGGCTGGTCTCCAACTCCTGATCTCAAGTAATCTGCCCACCTCAGCCTCCCAAATTACTGAGATTACAGGTATGAGCCATTCTGCCTGGCTGAATCTTTTTTTTTTTAATTTGATTTACAGTGGTCATGTGCCCGTGTGTGTGTGTGTGTGTGTGTGAGTGTCAGTGTGAGTGTGTGTGAGACAGTGGAATGAATATTAGACCAAGTTCAAACACCTGGGTTCCAACAGTAACACTTCTTCCAACCGACGGACCCTGTTTGATCTACTGATCTCGAGGGGCTGTCCATGAGGGTTTTCTGTGCAGGCGGCTGGACAAATGTGTGACCCTGTCAGGCTGTGGACACTTGTTGGAGGTGGTGGGAATGCAGTGGCACGAGGGTGGCATTTGCCTGGGCATAACCAAGGGAGCCAAATATTTCAGGACAGGACTAGGAGAGGGTGGAGGGAGGAGAGGCTGGAGCCTGGAACGGGAACCCTCCCTTGCCCCTTAGACTGTCTGCTACCCCTCCTGTTGGTAACTTGGGATGGTGATGACGCCCCCAGCACAGGGTGGTGAGGAAGGGTGAGTGAGAGCATGGAAATGGTGCTTTGTAGATGGAAAACGCTGCGCAAAGTATTATTAGCAAAGGGAGCTGTGACACAGTTGGGAAAAGACTGGGGGAGGGACGAGACGTGGAATACTCCAGCTGAGCAACACACTCCTTAGGGCTCTCAGCTGCTATCAGACTGCATCCCATGCGCCCTCCTTGGAACCACACACGTGGACGTGGGTTTCCTTTGACCATCTGGTCCTTGGTGTCAGTTTCATTTAAGGAATGACTACAACAAATTGATGGAACTTTAGTAAAACCTAATTAACATCCCTATTGAGTTTTTCCAAGGGAAGGAAGATCTGCAGAAAATAAAACGCCCTAGAAATTTAAATTCCACAATAGTCAAATAAATACTGTATGACTGAGTATTACAAGTTGGATGATTTTACTCCAGGAAAAGAAAATGATCTATTCTTATAGACATATACTGCTTTCTAACCATCCTTCTCTCCCTCCCCCTCTCCTTGCGTCCATAGCTCTATCCTATCATCCATCCATCTATTCCTTTATCCAATCATCCATCCATCCATCCCTCTATCCAATCATCTAACCATAGACGTGAGCCGGGTGTGGTGGCTCATACCTGTAATCCCAACACTTCAGGAGGCATTTGTGGGAGGACTGCTTGAGGCCAGGAGTTCAAGACCATCTTGGGTAACATAGCAAGATCTCATCTCTTCAATAAATGCAAAAATAAGCTGGGCATGGGAGTGTGTACCTATAGTCCCAGCCACTCAGGAGGCTGAGGGTGGATGGCTGCTTGAGCCTAGGAGGTCCAGGCTGCAGTGAGCTATGATCATGCCACTGTACTTCAGCCTGGGCCACAGAGTGAGACTGTCTCAGAAACACAAACAAAAACAAAACAAAACAACACAGAAGTAAAATGGGGGCTGGGCACAGTGGCTTATGCCTGTAATTCCAGCACTTAGGGAGGCTGAGGCAGGTGGATCACTTGAGGTGAGGAGTTCGAGACCAGCCTGGCCAACATGGCGAAACCCTGTCTCTACAGAACATACAAAAATTAGCCAGGCGTGGTGGCAGGTACCTGTAATCCCAGCTACTCCAGGGGCTGAGGTAAGAGAATCACTTGAACCCAGGAGGCGGGGGTGGCAGTGAGCTGAAATCACGCCCCTGTGCTACAGCCTGGGCAACAGAGCGAGACTCTATCTCCAAAAAAGGGAAATGAAATGGGTAAGCCCTGGGGCTCCCTTGGGTGCAGCTCTGCCCGGACTCCCACAGGGGCTGACATCGGTCTATCACAAGGGAGCTCAGTTTCCTTACCTGCAACCCACTGGCCTCTTCAGCCTCAGATTCTAAGTCAACTTTGCCACAACGTCATTTTCCTAAGTTATTCCAGGGTTCTCAGAGCGTTCTCTCTTCCATTGCAATTAAGTTCAGCTCAATTCAACAAACATTTCCCAAGCACCTACTACAATCCCAGGCACTGGAAGATCCAGAAACCCCATGTACCTTTCCTTGGCAGCCTGAACTCCAGACCCAGAGCCCGTGTTCAGGAGCCATGTAGGCAGCGGGGTCCCTGGCACGGGTCCCCCTGCGGAGACGCCGAATGACAGCTGGGAGGGGTGCTCGAGTTCGATTTGTAAACATCCAAGAAATCTACCAGCGGTTACCGAGAGGAGGTTAAAAATAATTCTCCACTGAAAATATTAGATTTGCTCTGGATTGTTCATTACATACAATGGTTTAATAGGACTTTTATTGAATAGCTGCAGAACTCTGGGCCGAAATCAATTTGCCCTCCACGTGGAATTTTGATGTCTGCTGTTGACTTCTACAACATGGAGCAATTTGTAATCGCTCGGGCTCGCCGTTGTTTTCAAAGCTCCTGCTGTATCACAAGCATTTATTTCTGACCACAAAATTACATTTATTCAACAGAAAGCAGCTCCGGGTCTTTAAGAGGTTAACTTCTGGAGTGCTTGGCCGTGCTCCAGCCCGCATCGGAGGGGGCGCGCGGGTGCGGTGGCACCCGGCAGTGGCGGCAGCGCCGGGCGGGCGGCCGTGATTAATAGACTGCTGAGAGCACCCCTTTCCACAGGCGCACGGCTCCTGCCCCTGCTTCCATAGATCATGGACTGAGCCTCAACATATCTGACTGAAATTGAATTTGGCTTCTCTCTCAACTGTTCATTTCCTATGTTATGCAAGGTTAGATCCCTTTCTGCATGAGCAGAAGTAAACCAGCTGCAGCTCTGGAGGAGAAAATGTGCTTTCAATTATGCAGCTGGCCTGAATGCTGAGCTGCAGTCCGACGGTTCCCTCATTGAGCCATCATGGCCCGAACGTACAGGGAGACACTGTGTGTGTCAGGTCTGTGGGTTTTGCCGTAAGATAATGACAGTACACCAGCCACATCACCGCGGTGACCGCCACAGCTGCCGCCACTGTCACCTCCACCGCCGCAGAAGGCCCAAGAGCCTGCGGACAGCCATGCTGGGTGAGAAGGAAGTTCCCCACGCAGCAAGGGACAAGGGCAGAGGCTGTGTGAGGGTCCCTGGGAAGCCTCCCTGTGCCCTCCGGCCAGAATGCGTCGCCCTGTCCCCAGAGTGCCTGGTGTGCTCCACAGTTGCCTGTCTGGCCCCAAACCCACAGAAGACCCGGACAACCTCTCCCTACTCCCAGCAGGGCACTGACCTATTTCTCTTGTGGGCGCCTAGGAACTGAAGTAGAGGCTTGCACTCAGTGCTCAGTAAGTACTCATTCACAAGGAGAAGGCAAGTTTCAGCGAAGAATGTTTTACATAACCAGTTCCATAAGGCAAAGAATAAAGTATCTAGGACAAGATACAGGCCCTCAAAGGGTGTACAATCTCATAGAAGAGTGGGCTGGAAAGAAGGGGAATGTTAACAAGGCGATAACAAGAAAACGAGCACGCTGAAAATGGGCTAAGGTGGCTGGGTGTGGTGGCTCACATCTGTAATCCCGGCACTTTGGGAGGCTGAGGCGGGCGGATCACTTGAGATCAGGGGTTTGAGAGCATCCTGGCCAACATGGTGAAACCTCGTCTCTACTAAAAATAGAAAAATTAGCCGGGCGTGGTGGCACATGCCTGTAATCCCAGCTACTGGGGAGGCTGAGGCAGGAAAACTGCTAGAACCCAGGAGGTGGGGGTTAGAGTGAGCTGAGGTCATGCCGCTGCACTCCAGCCTCTCCAGCCTGGGCGACAGAGCAAGACTCCGTCTCAAAAAAGGATCCCAAAGGATCCCAAAAGAAGACATGAGGCCTGGCACAGTGGCTCACACCTGCAATCTCAAAAGCTTTGGGAGTCCGAGCTAGGAGGATCACTTGAGGCCAGGAGGAGTTCAAGGCTACAGTGAGCCATGATCGTACCACTGCACTCCAGCCTGCATGACAGAGAGAGACCCTGTCTCCCTCTAAACAAAGACATGCAAATGGCCAACGGGTATATGACAAGCTGCTCTACATCGTTACATATCTGGGAAATTCGACTCAAAGCCAAATTTGAGCTATCACCTGATACTTGTTAGAAGGGCTATTACCAAAAAGACCCATGAGTGCTGGTGAGACGTGGAGAAAAGGGCACCCTTGTACACTGTCGGTGGGAATGTCAATTGGTACAGCCATTACGGGAAACGGTAGGGAGGTTCCCCCCAAAATTAATACGATCCTGCAATACCACAAAGGGACTGAAATCAGTATCGTGAAGAACTGTCTGCACGCCACGTGCACTGCAGCTCTATTTACAATAGCCAAGATATGGAGACAGTCTAAGTGTCCAACAACAAATATATGGGTAAAGAAAAACAGAAAACGTGATTTTACATACACACAGTCATCCCTTGGTGCACTCGGGGGAGTGGTGCTAGGACCCCCTGTGCACACCAAAATCTGCACATACTCAAGGTCCCCCAATCAAAGGGTACAAAGTTTTACTTAAGTAAGAAAAGTAGGTTTTGGGGACCTCAGGTACAGCATGGTGACTATAGTTAATAATATTGTAATCATCTAGATGACATCTGCTAAGGCAGTAGATCTCAAGGGTTCTCAGCACACACACACACACACACACACACCCACACCTGTGAGCTAATGGGTATGTTGTCAGTGTGACTGCGGAAATGACTCTGTAATGTACGCACGTATGAAAACATCACACTGGGCTGGGTGTGGTGGCTCACGCCTGTAATCCCAGCATTTTGGGAGGCCAAGGTGGGAGGATCACTTGAGGTCAGGAGTTCAAGACCAGCCTGGCCAACGTGTCAAAACCCCGTCTTTACTAAAAATACAAAAAGTAACCAGGTATGGTGGCATGTGCCCACAGTCCCAGCTACTCGGGAGGCTGAGGCAGGAGAATTGCTGGAACCCAGGAGGTGGAGGTTGCAGTGAGCGCAGACTGTGCTGCTGGAGTTCAAGACCAGCCTGGGCAACAGAGCCAGACTCTGGCTTTACAAAAATGGAAAAAATATAAAATTAACTGGGCCAGGCACCTGTAGTCCAACTATTCAAGAGGCTGAAAGCAGGAAGATTACTTGAGCCAGGGAGGTCAAGGCTGCAGTGAGCCCTGATTGTGCCACTGCACTCCAGCCTGGGTGACAGAGGGAGATCCTGTCTCAAAAAATTAAAACCCAGGCCGGGTGTGGTGGCTCACACCTGTAATCCCAGCACTCTGAGGCTGAGGTGGCTGGATCACAAGTTAAGGAGTTCAAGAACAGCCTGACCAAGAGGATGAAACCCCGTCTCTACTAAAAACACAAAAATTAGCTAGGCGCAGTGGCAGGCACCTGTAATCCCAGCTACTCAGGAGGCTGAGGCAGGAGAATTACTTGAACCCAGGAGGCGGAGGTTGCAGTGAGCCGAGATCGGGCCACTGCACTCCAGCCTGGGCGACAGACTAAGACTCCATCTCAAAAAAACAAAAAAACCTCCCAAACCATCACGTTATACACCATAAATATGTACAACTTTTCTTTGTTAATGATACTTTCATAAAGCTGAGGATAAAAAAGAGGGAAAAAGTCAGAAACAGGTTGAGATGGTCAGGAAGATGATCAAAGGGGACAGACTTTTGGTTCAACCATAAAGGATGGAAGTGAGTTTTATAGGTAGGGAACAGCAAAAGCCTCTTAACAATAACAGAGGCTTCAGGAAATCAAAAAGTATGTTCAGGCAGCTTATAATACACAGTCCAGTTCAGCCTGAGTAGAAGTCCAGGACTTTGAAGCTGGAAAAATATTTCAAAGCCAAGTCATGGAGCTCCTAACACAGCAATCTAAGGAGCTTGAGTGGGCAGAAAGAGTCACAGAACTTGTCACCAGGAGAAAGACCTCTTTCATGGAACCGAGCCCCGTGGTTCCTACAACTAGCACTGCGTGAGAATCAGAGGTGGACTTTTAAAATGTACAGATTCTGCAGTTCTGCCCCATGCTTTCTACACCAGGATGTCAGGGTAGGAGCCCGGGGAGCTGGATTTCTGGCAACACATGAGCAGTTCTCATGGAGCCAGTGTAGTGCTGGTCCAACCCAGCTGCAGCTCTGGGAACCACTGATCTGGTCCAACCTTCTCTAATCTTAGTTCAAACCCACGACACTTAACGCAGTAGTAGGCAAGTACAGGCAACGTGGGGACAGAAATAGGTGCAAAGACACACACACACACACACACACACACACATACACACACACTCATATACACTCACACATACACACAGCCTAACACACACTCACATATACACTCACACACACATACACACACAGCCTAACACACACACATACACTCACACACACATACACACAGAGCCTAACACATTCACCTATACACTGACACACATACACACACTCACACAGCCTAACACACACACACACAGTCTAACACTCACATATACACTTACACACACACAGCCTAACACACTCACATATACACTCACACACACACAGCCTAACACATATACACACACACACACAGCCTAACACACTCACATATACACACACACACACTCACACAGCCACACACATATACACACACAGCCTAACACACACACACACAGCCTAACACTCACATATACACACAAAGCCTAACACACACTCACATATACACTTACTCACATATACACTCACACACAGCCTAATACACTCACACATACACACACATGTACACACAGCCTAACACACACTCTCATATACACTCGCACACACACAGCCTAACACACACACATACACATAGCCTAACACACACAGCCTAACACACTCACATATACACTCACACACATACACACAGCCTAACACACTCACATATACACTCACACACACACACTTACACACACATTCTCTACTTTCTACGTTTTAGAAGCATAAGGCCTTAGTAAGTAAACTCTTAAGGGCAGAATGTCTGCAGGCCCAAAACCAAAAGGGGGAGAGAGAGCGCCAAATTCTAACCACTAGGCGGATCACTTGTGGTCAGGAGTTCGGGACCAGGTTGGCAAACACGGCAAAACCCTGTCTCTACCAAAAATACAAAAAAGTAGCTGGGCATGGTGGTGTGTGCCTGCTACCCCAGCTACTCGAGAGGCTGAAGCAAGAGAATTGCTTGAACCCGGGAGGCGGAGGTTGCCAAGATTGTGCCATTGCATGCAGCCTGAGTGTCACAGAGAGATTCCATCTCAAAACAAACAAACAAACAAACAAACAAACAAAAAGAATGGGTAAGAGATGACGATCTCCCAATCTCCCTGGCAGGTGGTCATTCGGCCCTTGCTTGAAAACTCCCAGGAATGGGAAACTCACTACCTTAGACAGCAGCTCATTTTTTTTTTCTTTTTGGAGACAGAGTCTTGCTGTGTTGTCCAGGCTGGAGTGCAGTGGTGCAACCTCGGCTCACTGCAACCTTCACCTCCTGGGTAAAAGTGATTCTTCTGCCTCAGCCTCCCAAGTAGCTGGGACTACAGGCACCCATCATCATGCCCGGCTAATTTCTTTTGTATTTTTAGTAGAGACAGCATTTCACTATGTTGGCCAGGCTGGTCTTGAACTCCTGACCTCATGATCCCCCCCGACCTTGGCCTCCCAGAGTGCTGGGATTACAGGCGTGAGCCATCTCACTCAGCCAGCTCATCCTATTTTTGAACAGATCCACATTGCTGAGAAACATTCTCTTCTGTTCTGCTGGTGAGAGTCAACCAAAGTACTGCTCCGGTGAGTCTCATGGGGTTTCGGAGCTATGGAGCTCCTTGGAGGAGGATCTGGGTCACCCGCTCATTTTACAGATGAGCGAAGTTGGCCAGAAGGAGGCCCTGAGACTCACCCAAGGTCACATAAGTGGTGGGCAGCAGCGCCTGGACCGGCTTCCTGTGAAATGCCCTTTGGAGCTAACCACATGGACACCCTGGCTTTATTTAGCAACAGCCTTTAGATCTGAACGCTTAAATATGTTACAGCTCAACAGATATGGGCTGCAAGATGGGCAGCCGACTCGTAGTCACTTTTAACTCATTCATAGCCTGTTGCTCTAATACACCCAACTTTCTCTATTTCCCCTATTATGTAATTAGAATCTGTCAAATCGTCCTCTTGGTGCCCATGGGGGAATTTACTTTCTACCGTACCCCTTTGAAAGGGTCTAGTCCAACGGGGAGACCAAAGGGTCTCCTACAAAGACGCCTAAGGCTTCTGCCTATGAGACCCTGGCCAAGACCCGGGCCTTACTAACTTCCTTGGTATTGCTCCCTGCCAGGCAAGCCCATCCCTGCAGAGCTCTGGCACTTGCTCCCCGCATCTTCCTGACGTTCTTTCCCAGCTCTGAGTTTGACTGGTTCTCCTTGCTTCTTCCCTCTGATGTCCCAGGCTGGAGGCCTCCCTGGGATGACTGAAGAAGCCACTGCCACCTCCTCCTGCTCTACCCAGACACCTAGTGCATCTCCCTCACAGCGCCTGTCACCGTCTAACATTGCCTTTTGTGTTTATGATCAGTTTCCCTTCATTAGAATAGCAGGGTCCTAGTGGACTGTATTCAAAGCGACATCTTTAGCTACTGTTTGGCCCACAGCTGGAAGCAAGAGGCTCCTGAAAAGGTTGTGTTGAATGAAGACCAGATAGCGAAACCCAGAATCCGAGAGCACATCCTGCGCGCAGCTCTGAATGAGGCCAGCGTGCTGCACCCAAGGGAGACATTCAGTGCAAAGGGAAGTTTCAGATCATTCCTTGGTCCCTCCCGCTCAGGCCATGTCGACGGGTGATACTGTGATGAAATTCACAGTTAACCTGGGCCCCACTCCTTCCAACAATGCATATCGTGGTTGTAGCAAAGCGCATGGACACAGTGATAGACGTACACAGGAGACAATGCACCAAGCTCCAGAATTTATCTAGGAGGGGCTGGTTAGAAGGGAAGGGGGCTTCAGGCAGGGTTTGCAGAGCACTGTTCCCAAGATGAACATCAATCGTTTGTTTGCTTGTTTGTTTTTAATAGAGATGGGGGTCTCACTCTGTTGCCCAGGCTGGAGTGCAATAGTGCGATCATAGCTCACTGCAGCCTCAACCTCCTGGGCTCAAATGAACCTCCCACCTCAGCCTCCCAGGTAGCTGGGACTACAGGTGTGTGATACCATGCTTGGCTAAGTTTTGCATTTTTTTGTAGAGATGGGGTTTCACTATGTTGCCCAGGCTAATCTGGAGCTCCTTGGCTCAAGTGATCCACCTGCCTTGGCCTCTCAAAGTGTCAATCAAAGAGTGGGGAGGTTGACTGAGATCAGGGAGGGGCTGAAGGCGTGGCTTCCTCCCCTCAAGCAGTATTGGAGCGCACCAACATTAGAGAACACTTCTGGGAAGCCAGATGGCCCCAGAATCGAGGCCCAGTCCTGCCATTATGACCTGTGTGACCTGGGGTCCTCTCTTGGGCTCAGTACTTTCATCTGTTAAGATGAGGATGTGTTATAGCAACAGAAAATGGACTTAAGACAAAAAAAAAAAAAAAAAAAAGATGAAGATGATGCTTCCATGTCTGCATCCAATAAACACTTACTTAGTACGCATGAAGGAGAGGCCATGGGTATACAGAGCTGATAAATTTCAGTAAATAAATCCATATGCTTTTCTATGATTCATCCTTTGTTGCAACAAAATGCTATCATAATTCTTTCTCCTGCTGATGGCCACTTGGGTTACTTTCACATGTTAACTATTTTCAAAATTTCTGAACTGGTTTTCTAGGGCCCACAAGTTTATTTATTTATTTAATTTTCTTTTGAAATAGACTCTGGCTCGTCCCCCAGGCTGGGGTGCAGGGGTGCCATCAAAGCTCACTGCAGTAGGCGGGCACATCTCCTGAGGTCAGGGGTTCGAGACCAGCCTTGCCAACATGGAGAAACCCTGTCTCTACTAAAAATACAAAAATTAGCTGGGCGTGGTGGTAGGAGCCTGTAATCCCAGCTACACAGGAGGATGAGGCAGGAGAATCACTCGAACCTGGGAGGCAGAGATGGTGCCACTGCATTCCAGCTGGGGTGACAGAGCGAGGCTCTGCCTCAAAAAAAAATCTTCTTTGGATTTTTACTGGAACTGCAATGACTGACTCTGATCAATCTGGTGAAACCTGACTGCTTCAATAGTAGTGGAAATTTCTCTCCCTATATACTTTGTTTCCATTTAAATCTCCTTTAATAGCCTTCAATATAAATGTTACATCTTTCTCCAGAAAGATTTCCATTGTATTGTTACATTTATTTCTAGGTATTGTTTTCTTTCTTTTTTTTTTTTTTTTTTTTTGGTGTCACTATCTCCAGTAGCATCCTTTTAAAAAAATTACATTTTAAGTTTTCTGCTGATAGAGAGCTATATAATTACTTTTGTACACTGATTTTGTATCTAGTAACCTATTTAAATAATTGAGGCTCACTTGAAAAATGACAGTTTGATTTCTTTTTCTTTTTTGAGACGGAGTTTCTCTCTTGTTACCCAGGCTGGAGTGCAATGGCGCCATCTCGGCTCACCACAACCTCCGCCTCTTGGGTTCAAGCAATTCTCCTGCCTCAGCCTCCTGAGTAGCTGAGACTACAGGTGCGCGCCACCATGCTCAGCTAATTTTTGTATTTTTAGTAGAGACGGGGTTTCACCATGTTGACCAGGATGGCCTTGATCTCTTGACCTCGTGATCCACCTGCCTCAGGCTCCCAAAGTGCTGGGATTTTTGGCGTGTGCCACCACGCCTGGCTTTTTTTTTTTTTTTAATTTTTAAATTTTTTTTTGACAGTTTGATTTCTTCTGTTGCAATACTTATGCTGGATCTACAACAGGGTTACATCCCAATAAACTCACTGTAGGTTGAAAATACTGTAGTCAAAATGCATTTAATAAAGTAACCTAGCAAACATCATAGCTGAGCCTAGCCTACTTTAAATATATTCAGAAGACTTATATTAGCCTATAGTTGTGGAAAATTACCCAAGACAAGCCTTTTTGTTGTTGTTGAGACAGAGTGTCGCTCTGTAACCAGGTTGGAGTGCAGTGGTGTGATCTCAGCTCACTACAACCTCCGCCTCCGGTGTTCAAGCGATTCTCTGGTCTCAGCATCCCAAGTAGCTGGGACTGCAGGCACGTGCCACCATGCCCGACTAATTTTTATATTTTTAGTAGAGATGGGGTTTCACCGTGTTGGCCAGGATGGTCTCGATCTCTTTACCTCATTGTCCACCCACCTTGGCCTCCCAAAGTGCTGGGATTACAGGTGTGAGCCACCGTGCCCGGCGACAAAGCCTATTTTATAATACAGTATTCAACAGCTCATGGAATTTATTGAATACTGTACTGAAAATGAAAAATAGCATGGTTGTATGGGTACTCAAAGCAGAGTTTCTCTGCATCATCCTAAAGTTGAACCATCAAAAGTCAAGAGCTATCTGTACTTTATTTCCTTTTCTTATCTTCTCTGCTAGCTAAGAGTTCCATTACAATGTGAATTAAAGTAACAACAGGAGGTATTCTTGTATTGTTCCTGGTTTTCTGGGAAATTTGTTTTTTAACACCACTGGATCTGATGATTGATGTACGTTTCTGATAAATACCTTTTACCGGGTTAAAGAAGTTTCCCTGTATTCCTAATTTGTCGGTAGTGTTTTTTGTTGTTGTTGTTGTTGTTGTTGTTTTTTGAGACAAAGTCTCGATCTGTTGCCCAGGCTAAGTGCAGTGGTGCGATCTTGGCTCACTGCAAACTCCACCTCCCAAGTTCAAGTGACTCTCCTGCTTCAGCCTCCTGTGTAGCTAGGTTTACAGGCCTGCACTCACCACACCCAGTTAATTTAATTTTTTGTTTTTGTATTTTTAGCAGAGACAGGGTTTTGCCACATTGGCCAGGCTGGTCTCAAACTCCTGATCACAAGTAATCCACCATGTCTGGCCTGTTGGTAGTTTTAAATTATGAATGGATTTGAATTTTATCAAAATCTTTTGGTATAACTATTGAGTTTTTTTTTCCTCCTTTAATCTGCTAATGACACAGATTTACATTAATAAATTTTGAAAATTTTAAACCAAACAGCATTCTTGGGATATATCAAGCTTCCAAGCTTGACGGATTTAATTTACTAATACCTTTGAAAAGATTTCTGCATATTTATTCAATAATAAGACTGACTTTTTTTTTTTTTTTTTTTTTTTTTGAGATGGAGTCTCGCTCCGTTGCCTAGGCTGGAGTGCAGTGGCAAGATCTCAGCTCACTGCAACCTCCACATCCTGGATTTAAGCGATTCTCTTGCCTTAGCCTCCCGAGTAGCTGGATTACCGGCGTCTGCTACCACACCTGGCTAATTTTCATATTTTTAGTAGAGACGGGGTTTCACCATGTTGGCCAGGCTGGTCTCAAACTCCTGACCTCAAGTGATCCTCCTGCCTCAACCTCCCAAAGTGCTGGGATTAGAGGTGTGAGCCACTGTGCCTCACCAATAAGATCGACTTTTAATTTTCCTTTCTTGTACTGTTCTTGTCTCGTTTTGGTATCAAGGTTATATTCAGCTCATAAAAGGAGTTACGAAATGCTTTCTCTTTTTCTATTTTCTGAAGGAGTTTGCTAAGTACGAGAGCACTCTATTTCATGAATGATTGATAAAACTCTCTCGGAGAACTCTGTAGACCTTACAGAAATATTTCAGTAATAGTTGCAAGGCTATTCAAGTTTTCTATTTCTTCTTTAATCAGCTTTGGTAGCTAAAGAATTCTAACTTTTTTGATTTCAAGATTTATTGGCATAAAGTTGCTTATTAACATTCCCTTATTATTTTTTTAATCTCTGGCAGCAGCTGCAGTATCATCCCCAATTTTATTCCTAACATTTTTTGTCTTAATTAGTACAGTGGTTTGTCAATTGCAGTGGCATTTTCTTTTTTTGTTTTCTGAGACACAGTCTCGCTCTATCGCCAGACTGGAGTGCAATGGCACAATCTTGGCTCACTGAAACCTCCGCCTCCTAGGTTCAAGTGATTCTCCTGCCTCAGCACGAGTAGCTGGGATTACAGGTGTGTGCCACCATGCCCGGCTAATTTTTGTGTTTTTAGTAGAGATGGGGTTTCATCACGTTGGCCAGGATGGTCTTGATCTCTTGACCTCATGATCTGCCTGCTTTGTCCTCCCAAAGTGCTGGGATTACAGGCGTGAGCCACTGTGCCCAGCCCTGTAGTGGTATTTTCAAATAAACAACTTTTGGAATGTTTCTCTTTTGGCTCTTTCTTTTTCATTCATATCTGTTCTTAACATATTTATTATTATATCTATCATTTCCTTCATTCTATTTGAACTTATTCTGTTGCACATTTATTTGTTTATTTATTTAATAGAGATGGAATCTTGGTATGTTGGCCAGGCTGATCTTGAACTCCTGGCCTCAGATGACTCTCCTGCCTTGGCCTCCCACAGTGCTGGGACTACAGGTGTGAGCCAGCACATCAGCCTACTGTACTTTTTCTTTTCTTTTCTTTTTTTGAGATGGCGTTTCGCTCTTGTTGCCCAGGCTGGAGTGCAGTGGCATGATCTCGGCTCACTGCAACCTCTGCCTCCCTGGTTCAAGTGATTCTCCTGCCTCAGCCTCCTGAGTAGCTGGGATTATAGGCATGCACCACCAGACCCAGCTAATTTTTTCTATTTTTAGTAGAGATGGGGTTTCACTATGTTGGTCATGCTGGTCTTGAACTCCTGACTTTGTGATCTGCCTACCTTGGCCTCCCAAAGTGCTGGGATTATAGGCGTGAACCATGGCGCCTGGCCGCCTACTGCACTTTTATAAATCGAATGCTTAGTGCCTACATTGTTAGTCTTTCATTTCTTCTCTAATAGGAGCATCCAAGTTCTTTTTTTCTTTTTTGTTGAGATGGAGTCTCACTCTGGTACCCCAGTCTGGGCTGCAGTGGTGCGATCTCGGCTCACTGCAACATCCGCCTCCCGGGTTCAAGCAATTCTCCTGCCTCAGCCTCCTGAGCAGCTGGGATTACAGGTGTGTGACCCCACGCCCAGCTAATTTTCTGTATTTTTAGCAGGGACGGGGTTTCACCGTGTTAGCCAGGATGGTCTCAATGTCCTGAACCCATGATCTGCCCGACTCGGCCTCCCAAAGGGCTGGGATTACAGGCATAAGCCACCATGCTGGACGAGCACTCAAGTTATTTTTTAAGAGGATTTTCCTCCCTGAAGACTCTTGGTCCCCTACTACCAAGAGGTTCTCTGAGCCAGCCCCTCATCCCCTCGACCTTCCACACCACGACCCTCCTTAGGGAGAGAAGCAAAGATTGGCCAGACAGGTGGAAGGACAGCATTTTTCTAGAGGGTGTGTGTATTACTTTACTGAAGGGATTGTCTAAATTATTGCTGGACTAGAATGAGCTTTAAATTTGACTGAATATTAAGGGTACACCTCCCCCACACCACCCATCAATTTGCTGGGCTTGTGAAACACCCAAAATTAGGTATTGTAATCAATAAACCGATAATAAATAATCCTAATTTCAGTGTGAGTTACATTTTATGATTTTGTTATAATAACTATAAGTAATCATTTCACTGTAATATTTCAAACTTTTATTTACATTTTTTTTTTTTTTTTTGAGATGGAGTCTCACTCTGTCACCCAGGCTGGAGTGCAGTGGTATATGATCTTGGTTTACTGCAACCCCCACCTCCCGGGTTCAAGTGATTCTCCCGCCTTAAGCCTCCTGAGTGGCTGTGATTACAGGCACATGTCACCATCCCCAGCTAATTTTTGTATTTTTAGTAGAGATAGGGTTTCACCATGTTGGCCAGGCTGGTCTCGAACACTTGACCTCAGGTGATCCACCCGCCTCAGCCTCCCAGAGTGCTGGGATTACAGGGATGAGCCTGAGACAGGGTTGCACTCTATTGACCAGGCTGGTCTCGATCTTCTGGGCTCAAGCGATTCTCCTGCCTTGTCCTCCCAAAGTGCTGGGATTACAGGCATGATCACCTTTTTAATAGCAACACATCATAATGAAAGTAAAATATTTTAAAAACCACTTCCAGGCCAGGCGTGGTGGCCCATGCCTATAATCCCAGCCCTTTGGGAGGCCGAGGCATGTGGATCACTGGGGCTCAGGAGTTCGAGGCCAGCCTGGCCAACATGGTGAAATTCCCTGCCTCTAACAAAAAATACAAAAATTTAGCCAGGCGTGGTGGCATGAGCCTGGGAGGCAGCCTCGCCTCCTTGCAGTAAGCTGCGATCATGCCACCCTTCTCTCCACCCTGAATGACAGAGCCAGATCTCATCTTAAAAAAAAAAAAAAAAATCAGCACAAATTATTTAATATAAATGTAGCATTTTGGAAGGGATGATGCTGGGAGTGTCTAGAGATTTAATGTGTGACATGATGACTATAGTAAATATAATTGCAATATGAGGGATTTCTGCTAAATGAGATCTTAGCTGCTCTTGCCATACACATGAGAAAGAGTAACTATGGGAGACGACACATATGCTAATTGGCTTCCCTCTAAACCATTGTACTCTCTGTATGTATCCCATAGCATCATGTTGTATACCGTAAGTATACATCATATATTTTAAAATATGATAATTAGCAGAGGCTTGATGAATATTAATGGTGCTAAAAAATTACCTTTTTGTGTGTGTTCAAAATCCCTATTAATTTTATTTATTTATTTACAGTTTTCAAATGGCCTTTAAAAGAAAAATAGGCAAATGGAAGCTTAGCCTAGATGTTTCTTGGGTATTTCAAATTTAAGACATCAGGAATCAAACCCGTTATCCTACTGAGAATATGGGCTGATCTATAAGATAATTTGCTAAGACTCTTAAAAAAAATATCAGGCCAGGCGTGGTAGTTCGTATCTGTAATCCCAGCACTTTGGGAGGCTGAGTCAGGCAGATTGCTTGACGTCAGAAGTTTGAGACCAGCCTGGCCAACACGGCGAAACCCTGTCCCTACTAAAAATACAAAAATTAGCTGGGCATGGTGGTGGGCACCTGTCATCCCAGCTACTAGGAGGCTGAGGGATGAGAATCGCTTGAACCTGGGAGGCGGAGGTTGCAGTGAGCCGAGATTGCACCACTGCACTCCAGCCTGGGGGACAGAGCGAGACCTTATCTAGAAAACAAAATAAAATAAAAATGAGGGAGACGGAGAGGATGTACTACATCAAGGGAGATGACGGAGGGCCTGCGTACAGTGGCTCATGTCTGTAATCAGGGCACTTTGGGAGGCCAAGGTGGGAGGATGCCTTAAGCCCGGTATGTCCAGATAAGCCTGGGTAACATACTGAAACACTGTCTCTATTAAAAATAAAAGGAAATTAGCCTGACATTGGTGGTGCACACCTATAGTCCCAGCTATTCAAGGTGGGGGGATTGCTAAGGCAAAAAGATGCTGAGCCCAGGAGGTGGAGGCTGCAGTGAGCCAGGAGAGCACCTTGCACTGTAGCCTGAGTTACGGAGCAAGACTGTCTCAAAAAAAAATTTTTTTTTCAAATGGAAAAATATAAATCAGATGATGAACTGACAGATCTATAAATCTATAGATCTATCAGATGATGAACTGATAGCTCTATAGATAGACAGATTTCCAAATGTAATGTGTGAAACTGATTGGATCCCAGTTGTGGCGAGGGCCGTTATCAAAGACATCTTGGGGATAATTGGAAAAAGTTGATTTTGGATCAAATATGAGATGACCTGGAATGACTGTGAAATCTCCCAGGTGTGATATCTGTGGTTAGAGCAGTAATGTCGGAGAATGTTCATGTTTCCAGAGCTTTGGGAGCCTCAAATGTGTGTTTGAGGGACACAGTGCCTGCTGTCGGCAGCTTACTTCCAAATGCTCAGCAAAAGCAGCGGGCAGGGAGGGAAGTGGGGAGGTACGTGGGGTGAAATGTTAATGACTGTGGATCCGGGTAAAGAGCCTACAGGTGTTCGCTGTACTAATGTTTCTATTTTTATACAGCTTTGAAATTGTTCAATAAGAAAGAAAAACAAGCAAACACCCAAAAAAGCACACTGAACTTTTTGAGCTAGAGAACTGGGAGACCAGTGGGTCTCTCAAAAGCTGCTGAACAGGTAATGGCGCAGGTGAGATCAAATGTGGTTACGTGTCAAGTAACAGTCTCACCAAGTGCGGGCCTGGGGATGCAGTTCTGAGAAAAAGGCTGTTCAAGTCTACCTAAGCCCTGGGATGCGGGTGTCCTGCTGGCTGGACCAAGCTACGTGCATGGGGGGCTGAATGAGGCAGGAAGAACATCATAAGAAGAGACGAGTGCTGTTCTACTCTCTAAAATTTCCAGCCATCACCAACTGCTGTGTCTTCTTTCTATGCTGGTCCCTTTTGATGTCCTGAAATCAGCTGTCTCTGTCTACAATCTCCCCAGCCTCCAGCCTCCTTCGATCACTCACTTCCTGCTCATGCTTCCAGCTGAAGAATTTCCCAAATGGAAGCCCGACCACTTGCTGTGGAGCTCTGGACCCAGGAACCCAGCCTTCCATATAAGGCCCATGTCACCTGTGTCCCAAGCAGAACCTACTATAGCTCACGGCTATATCTCTCCTGCCCTTGCCCCATGTGTTCCCTGTGACTTAATAGTTACAACAAAATAAAATCTGGGCCGGGCATGGTGGCTCCCGCCTAAAATTCCAGCACTTTGGGAGGCTGAGGTGGGTGGATTACCTGAGGTCAGGAGTTCCAGACCAGCCTGGCCAATATGGTGAAACCCCGTCTCTACTAAAAATACAGAAATTGGCTGGGTGTGATGGTGCGCGCCTGTAATGCCACCTACTCGAGAGGCCGAGACAGGAGACTCACTTGAACCTGGGAGGCAGAGACTGCAGTGAGCTGAGATCATGCCACTGCACTCCAGCCTGGGTGACAGGGCAAGACTCTGTCTCAAAAAAAAAAAAAAAAAAGAGAAAGAAAAAAGAAAAAAAAAAAGAAATTCCTAAGACTGTACCAATATGGGCTCTTTCAGGGCTTTGGAAATGTCTCATTTCCTTTTCTCATCAGCCTGCTTTGATTCCCCATTCTGTTTTCCCAATGGGAGAAGCTAAAGAGGTGAGAGTCAATAAATCTGAAATAATAATATAATTTCTGGTTTTCTAAAATTCACTGAATCTTTATACAAAGGGCTAGCAAGGCGTGTCACCTGCTCAGAGCCCCAGTCCCCTCTATGGCTGCTGTTCCCACTAATAAGTAGCCAGGGCGGATGTCCCAGGTAACCTGCCACCCACATGCCATCTGCCAGATGGTTCAGTCCTTCTCTGGAAGGATCCGTTGGAAACCACTTCCTTCTACCAACCTAGACATGCTCCTCATGGCTTCTGCCCGATGCTCTGTGTTTCAAGCGTGCGATCAAGTGGCATCCCTTTGCCCCTGTCAGTCTCTCACCAAAGCACTGCATTCGTGGTACACACTCATGGCAGTGGCAGCCTCAGACCAGCTTAGCTTTAGGAATGAGGTGACTTCCCAGAGGGGACACATGGGCTCCTAAAGGCCATGGCACAAACAAGCTGCCCGTTGAAACCACACAGGGCGCTTCTGCTCGGAATCCACCACACCTCTGTATATTCTGAGCATAGCTTCCTTTTCCAGGAGGGCTTTCACCAAGGACCCAGTGGAAAACCACAACACAGAGCACAAAATCTGCAGGACGCTGGGTCGGAGCAGCTGGGAAGGCACCATCTGGGCAGCCCCTTTTGCCCAGAGTATTTCTTTAATGTCAGTACAGACAGACCGATTAGCCACGCAGGGTGGCTCAGGATAGAAAATGAACAGAAAAGCTTACCTCTCCTTGGAAGCTCTTCAGCAGCGGCGCTACCTGCTTGCGCAAATCCTGGAACGGAGGCAGAGGTCAGGAAGCAGCCATTTGAGAAGGAGAAAAAAGGGAAACATTGGTTAAGGCCTCCTAAAAAACAGCATGGCAGTCAGTGCTGATTATCTATCATTCTCTAAAGCAAGCCTGGGACCTCGCCTGTTCCTGCACTCCTAAAACACAAATAACGCCAACTGGCGCTCTAGGATTTAAACTCATTTAAAAATACAACGAGGTGGTCCATTTTTTTGTCGTTGTTGTTTGAGACGGAGTCCCATTCAGTCGACCAGGCTGGAGGGCAGTGGCACAATCCTGGCTCACTGCAACCCCCGCCTCCCGGACTAGAGTCATCCTTCCATCTCAGGCTCCTAAGTAGCTGAGACTACAGGCGTACGACACAATGCCTGGCTAATTTTTGTATTTTCTTTTTGTAGAGATGGGTTTCATCATGTTGCCCAGGCTGGGGTCAAACTCCTGGGCTTAAGAGATCCGCCCACTTTAGCATCCCAAAGTGCTGGGATTACAGGCGTGAGCCACCCCACCCGGCCTACAACGATATTTTATTTCTACTAAGTCCTGGTCACATACACCTCATTTTCAACGTGCTACAAAGTAAAGCTTTTGCTGTTAGTCTAAGTGAGATAATTTGCTTAGAATAAAATAGACTAGAATGGCGGTTTGACAGCTGTTCCTATCTGAAATCAACCTGGGTCACTGCGCTGCATTTTAACTGCTTTTTTTTTTTTTTTTTTTTTTTTTTTGAGACAGTCTCACTCTGTTACCCAGGCTGGAGTGCAGTGGTGTGATCTCAGCTCACTGTAACCTCTGCCTCCCAGGTTCGAGCGATTCTCTCACCTCAGCCTCCCAAGTAGCTGGGATTACAGGTGCCCGCCACCACACCCGGCTAATTTTTGTATTTCTGTAGAGACGAGGTTTTGCCATGTTGGCCAGGCTGGTCTCAAACTCCTGATCTCAGATGATCTGCCTGCCTTGGCCTCCCAAAGTGCTGGGATTACAGGCATGAGCCACTGTGCCCGGCCATAGCTGCCGTTTTAATGCACTGTTAGTGGAAGATACGGCCTGTTTTGAAACCACGTCTGACAGAGTCACAGTAAATTTTATCCCAAGCCACCAGTGCTCATTTTGAAACACCAGGACATCCAATAGGTGTGTGCATATGATCTCGTTCAGAGCATTTTATTTAAAATGAAGTCACTGAGAAAGTGCTTCAAATACTTTGAAAAGACTTGACTAGGTAATACCTTATTTACTGAAAGTTTAGGCATTGAAACTTTTTTTTTTTTTAGATGGAGTCTCAGTCTGTTGCCCAAGCTGGAGTGCAATGGTGTGATCTTGGCTCACTGCAACCTCCACCTCCCGGGTTCAAATGATTCTCCTGCCTCAGCCTCCCGAGTACCTGGGACTACAGGTCCCTACCACCACACCCAGCTAATTTTTTGTATTTTTAGTTACAGACAGCGTTTTACCATGTTGGTAAGGCTGGTCTCAAACTCCCGACCTCAGGTGATCTGCCCACCTCAGCCTCCTAAAGTGTGGGGATTACAGTTGTAAGCCAGCGTGCCCAGCCCACATTTTGGTTCATGAGTCCTTCTGAGAATCTGAGGAAAGCTACTGACCTTGTCCTCAGAAAGAAAACTGCAAATTATTTTATTAGAGCCTTCCTAAGTAAGATTTAATCTCAAGACCCCAGGTAAGGAAGTCTTATTCACTATCAACACATATAGCCATATGTGCTTATTTATATTTAAACATAGCTTAATTAAAGTTAAATAAATTTGGAAAATTCAGTTTCTCAGTTACCCTAGCCACATTTCAAGGCTTTGGAAGCCACTTGGAGCTGATGGCTACTGCTTCAAACCATGCAGACACAGAACTTTTCCATCATCGCACAGGGACCTACAGGACAGACCTGTATCACAAGTTTTTGTTTTTTTGAGGCAGGATCTTGCTCTGTCACCCAGGTTGGAGTGCAGTGGTATGATCATAGCTCACTGCAGCCTCAACATCTTGGATCCAAGCCATCCTCCTGCCTCAGCCTCCCGTGTAGGTGGAACTACAGGCACATACCATCATGCCTTGCTAATTTTCTTATTTTTTTTTTTTGTGGAGACAAGGGTTTTGCTATGTTGCCCAGCCTGGTCTTGACCTCCTGGACTCAAGCGATCTGTCTTGACGTCCCCAAGTGCTGGGATTACAGGTGTGAGCCGCTGTGCCTGGCCACTGTACCACAAGTTTTTTGACACATATCATCAGCCCACATTATTTTGTATTGTGATCCTATAGAAACACTTGGTAAAGAAGCATTATAATTTCCCTTTTAACTATATACTGTTCTAAAGGATGCATTTCTAAACATTCTACTATTATTTCTTTGGAGAAATCAATCTTGTTTCTTCTTCCACTAGATGATTTTCTGTATTTTTACACCAAGTTCAATGACAAAAAAAAAAAAAAAAAAAAATCAGATTCTTTACTAGTCTCTCTTTTCTTTCTTTCTTTCTTTTTTTTTTTTTTTTTTCCTGAGACAGTGTCTGTCTCTGTCATCCAGGCTGGAGTGCAGTGGCATGATCTCAGCTCACTGTAACCAACCTCCAGCTCCCAGGTTCAAGGGATTCTTCACCTCAACCCCTAAGGTAGCTGGGACTAGAGGCATGCACCACCAGACCCAGCTAGTTTGTGTATTTTTTGTAGAAACCAGGTTTCACCATGTTGCCCAGGCTGGTCTCAAACTCCCAGACTCAAGCGACATGGCCGCCTTGGCCTCCCAAAGTGCTTTGGATTACAGGTGTGAGCCACCATGCCCGGCCACCAATTTCTTTTATATAAATCAGGCTATCTGTGGTCAGCACCAATAACAGTCCTCCAGAGGTAAATACATCCTAATAGCTGACACCTGTGAACACGTTAGATTGCAATGGCAAAAGGGGCTTTTGCGGATGGGATTATGTTAGGGATCATGAGTCAGGAGATGATCCGGGATTATCCAGGTGGGCCTTGTAAGAGAGAGGCAGGAGGCTCAGAGGAGGGACACAGAGGTTGGAATGCTATAGGAACACAGGCAGCCCGAGAAGCTGGAAACTGCCAGGAAACTGATTCTCCCCCGGAGCTTCTAATAGGAACAAAACTCTGGCTGACACATTGATTCCAGCCTGGGAAATCCCATTTTGGACTCCTGAACTCCAGCACTGTCAGACAATAAATTTCTGTTGTTTGAAGCCACTTGGCATATGGCGGGTTGCTATAGCAGCAACAGGGAGCTAACACACCACCACATCTCACCCATTGCGCTTTTCAGAAATGTAGAGGGCAAAATAGAACACAAAGGGAAACAAGGGAAAAGAGGGTGGATGGGGTAAAGACTGATGGAAGAAAGATTACTGTGTGATCCCAGCAGGGCCCGGGGAAAACTACCACAAGGCCTGGCACACAATGGGGACTCAAAAGACATGGAATGGGTGCCAAGGGAATGAATGAAAGAAAGGACAGATATGGACAGGCGTGGTGGCTCACGCCTGTAATCCCAGCACTTTGGGAGGCCGAGGCAAATGGATCACCTGAGGTCAGGAGTTCGAGACCAGCCTGGCCAACATGGCAAAGCTCTGTCTCTACTAAAAATACAAAAGTTAGCTGGGTGTGGTGGTGCATACCTGTAGTCCTGGCCTTACTCAGGAGGCTGAGGTGGGAGGATTGCTTAAACCCCAGAGGCAGAGGTTGCAGTGAGCTGAGACGGCACCACTGCCCTCTAGCCTGGGTGACAGAGTGAGACTCTGGCTCAAAAAAAAAAAGCTTAACAAGGGTCCAGATTCAGATGGGAAAGAGACAAGGCAGATGAGGTTATGGAATGAGAAAGCTGGTGGGGCCGAGAGATGTGAGATCACAGCAGAGAAATGGAAGCGGGCAGAGCTTGATGGAGGAGGGCAGGGGGCAGGGGGCTGGGGCGCAGGGGCCAGGATAGGTCTTGAACGGAAGTGCACCTTACCAGGCCTGCCTTCCCGGGTTGCCCTCAATCCTGCCAACCTGGCACATGGCCAGCCTAACACAATCACCAGCTCTGAGAAGTATAGAGGATGATACAATTATTTCTATATTCTATTACAGCATTCCAGAAAGGCAGAAGGGCTATGCCTTTCATAATGTCCTTAAATAAAGCACACTCCTCATGCCCCATCCATGTATTTTTCCCCCTTTTGAGCATATTCATCTCTCCTAACAGACCTACTAAAATAACCTTTTTGATATTAAAGCTGAATGTGTGTTTGTACACATACTCACGCACACACACATATTTAAAGACAGTTGAAGAGGCAAAAAAACCACTATATATTCACACGTATCATACACAAACTGATATATATGTACTTCAAGTCGCCAGCCAAAAATCACTCATTCTAATTTCATCTTTGGCAGTTTGAGAAATTCCTGATCCAATTCTGCTGCCTGCAAATATTATTCAGTTTTGTGCTAAACTAAGAACACAGATACAAAGATGTTCCATTCCGGCCAGGCGCGGTGGCTCACTCCTATAATCCCAGCACATTGGGAGGCTAAGGTGGGAGGATTGCTTGAGCTGAGGAGTTCGAGACCAGCCTGGGTAATACGGTGCCTGTAGTCCCAGCTGCTCCGGAGGCTGAGGAAGGAGAATCCCTTGGACCCGGAGTGGGGGTGGGGAGATTGAGGCTGCAGTGAGCCAAGATCGAGCCATTGCACTCCAGCTTGGGCGACAGAGACTCTGTCTCAAAAAAGATGCTCAATTCTGACCCTCAGGATTCTCCATTGTCAGTTAGCAAGGACGTGATATGATTTACTATCTTTCTAGAACAGCTGCTGTCTGGACAGCACCAGAAAATGCAGACTCTGCCACTTACTGGTTCTCATGCACACCCGTGCAATCCTTTGTGGTCATAAACTGGAAAAAGTGGGGTTCAGGCCAGTCAAAACCACAGTGGAATGAATGATAATGAGGCAGTGAACACATGTTCAAAAACTTTTTTTTTTTGACACAGAGTCTCACTCTGTTGCCCAGGCTGGAGTGCAGTAATGTGATCTCAGCTCACTCCAATGTCCGCCTCCCAGTTTCAAGCAATTCTCCTGCCTCAGCCTCCCAAGTAGCTAGGATTACAGGTGCGAGCCACCCTGCCCTGTTAATTTTTGTATTTTTTTTCTTTTTATTGCATTTTAGGTTTTGGGGTACATGTGAAGAACATGCAGGATTGTTGCATAGGTACATACATGGCAGTGTGTTTTGCTGTCTTCCTCCCTATCACCTATATCTGGCATTTCTCCCCATGCTATCTCTCCCCAACTCCCCACCCCCCAATTTTTGTATTTTTAGTAGAGACAGGGTTTTATCATGTTGGCAAGGCTGGTCTCAAACTCCTGACCTCAAGTAATCTGCCCACCTCAGCCTCCCAAAGTGCAGGGATTACAGGCTTGGGCCACCGGACCTGACCACGTTTTAAAACTTAATTACTTAGAGTTACACACTTAATTCAGTTACGGGTTTGTCAGTGATGTTTTCACCTTGCTTCCCTCCCATCTCATCTATTGAGCAAAAAGCAACACACATCTTAATGCACAGAGAGTGATGTCCTTGAGATAATTCCTATCAGATGTCTGTGGGCAAAAGCCAAAATAGCTCATATGTCAACCTTCTCTTCTTTGAGTACACTGCAAGTAAATAATGTTTACACAGAGATGTTTCTATGTGAAAGGATTTCCATTAGTCTCTCTCTCTCTTTTTTTTTTTTTTTTTTTTGATACCGTATCTCGCTCTTCCAACCAGGCTGGAGTGCAGTGGTGCAATCATAGCAAACAACAGTCTTGTTCTCCCGGGCAGGAGCAGTCCTCCCATCTCAGCCTCCAGAACAGCTGGGACTACAGGCATGCGTCACCATCTCCGGCTAATTTTTTCATGTTTTGTAGAGACAGGGTTTCGCCATGTTGCCCAGGCTGATCTCAAACTCTGAGGCTCAAGTGATCCACCCACCACGGCCTCCCAGAGTGCTGAGATTACAGGCGTGAGCTACTGTGGCCGGATTTCCATTATTCTCGAAACTGCTGATTCACAACTCAGTTTTTAGGTCAGAGAACTGAACACCAAAATGCTATTAAGGAATTTTCTAGGTAATGCCAATTGCTGAAGGAAACCATTCTGATGTAAAAACAAAATAGAGACAAATAAAATGGTCATGCAGTGTTCAACTGCACCTGCAATGTACGAGTGCAAATCTTGACCCACACACTCCCGGGGCCCTCTCTGGAAGGCTCTGCTCCCTCTTAGGGCGTCGTGTTCCCAATCCCCATGAGCTCTCTTCTGCTCCCCACATCCCAGAGTCTTGTGCCAGGGACCCAGAGCTGGTGACATGCTGAGCTGCCTTGCGGAGGTCCACCTCTATTTGCAGGAGCGAGAGGCTCTGGGGACACTGTTTATGTTTGCAACAAGCAGCTCGCTGGAATCAGCACAAACACATGCATACACAGAAGGAGGCTGTGAATTACAAACACATCTCCAAAGTTAGCAAGTCATGTCTATTTTTAAAATATTTGGGCCAGGCGTGGTGGCTCAGGCCTGTAATCCCAGCACTTTGGGAAGCCAAGGCGGGTTCGAGACCAGCCTAACCAACATGGAGAAACCCTGTCTCCACTAAAAATGCAAAATTAGCGTGGTGGCACATGCCTGTAATCCCAACTACTCGGGAAGCTGAGGCAGGAGAACTGCTTGAACCTGGGAGGTGGAGGCTGCAGGGCGCCGAGACTGCACTCCAGCCTGGGGAACAAAAGTGAAACTCCGAAAAAAGTCTGGTAACTCACGCCTGTAATCCCAGCACTTTGGGAGGCCAAAGCAGGAGGCTCGCTTGAGCCCAGCCTGGGCAACATGGTGAAACCCCCGTCTCTAAAAAAAAAAATTACAAAAATTAGTGGAGCATGATCTCAGCTATAATCCCAGCACTCTGGGAGGCTGAGGTGGGTGGATCACTTAAGCCTAGGAGTTTGAGATCAGCCTGTACAAGCCTGTGCAGGCTTGTAGTCCTACCTACTTTGGCAGCTGATGTGGGAGGATGGCTTGAACTTAGGAGTCTGGAACTGCAGAGACCTATAATCGTGCCACTAGGCTCCAGCCTGGGTGACACAGCCATGGAAAAAAAAAAAATCCGATAATCCAGATTTTTTTGGGTTGTTTTTCACTCTACAGTAATGTGGATGCTTTTCTGGCAAATAACCCCAACCGTGTTGAAGAAGTGCCACATCTCTTCGTGGTATCCCATCCTCTACAGGGACAGCTCAGGGATGGAAGCCTTTCTGCTTTGGTGACAACGTAGTCTTTCCAAGAACACTGGGGCAGGGTGGGGTTAGTGAGAGGCTGAACTGGGTCACTTCTGAAAGACTTGATTCTGACTCTTGCAAGATTTTTGCCAATAGTGACAGAAACAGGGACCCTTAGGGACCTGGCCCTGTGCCTCAGCCTGTTTGGTAGTCACCTTCTGTTCCAGACCTGCCCCACCCACTTGGGGTAATGCTCTGCTGTCGCCTCTCCCCTGGTCTGAGCTCACATTTTCTTTTTTTTCAGACGGAGTTTCGCTCCTCACCCAGGCTGGGGTGTAGTGGTGCGATCTCAGCTTTCTACAACCTCTGCCTCCTGGGTTCAAGCGATTCTCCTGCCTCAGCTTCCCAGGTAGCTGGGATCACAGGCACCTGCCACCACACCTGGCTAATTTTTGTATTTTTAGTAGAGACGGGGTTTCACCACGTTGGCCAGGCTGGTCTCGAACGCCACCTGCCTTGAGAGTTCCACCTGCCTCGGGCTCCAAAAGTGTGGGAATCACAGGTGTGAGCCACTGCACCCGGCCTCAGTGTCTTTTTATAAGGTCCTGGTAGCACCAGTGAGAGAACAGTAATTATTGGCAAAAGAAAAAATGTTCTTTGTATTTATTTTCCTGGATGTCATTTAAGATAGCTGGAAGTCTCCCTTATCCATGTATACAAGAGCTCAGACCACATATAGAGTCTTTAAAAACAAGACAATATATATTATGTGATATACGGATTGTAGACCTCAAGTTAAAATCCAGTTCAGTGATAAATGAAGTTTCTTTAGTTCCAGGACACCGAAACTGTCACTTCCCATCTCATCTGAAGATGAACCATATGGCCATCAATGCACCATCGTTCCTCTGGTTACTTTTATAGATGAACACATTCCTTCCAGTCCTTGTGATAGAAAAGGGTAATTTTAAATGGCATTGAAACTAAAATATTAAATAAAAAACATCTTTCTATACAACAGCAGACAGTAAGTATGTCCAGGCAATTTCTCAAAGATTTCAGTTCACAGGTTTGAGAAAAATTCCATTAGCTTTAATTATTTATCAGCAGTCAATTTAGATTACTGTTCTTGACCTATTTTTACAGTGTATGGGCCACCCAGCAATGAAATAAATGAATAGTCTTTTTCTAGAATGGCTGATTTTCTGAAATAATAGAAATCTGGTTTAAAGGAGGAATGAAACCCCAAACATATAATTACCACAATATATAACCCGCCACACTGCTTTTGTAGTTGGATAAAATGCACATCTTTGTGAGTTTTTTGGTTATTAACTAAGATTATCTTGAAAGTCACTCCTGCTGTAATTTCTTCCCATTTAAATGTCTTTGCGCCATTTAAGACACGTTCTGGGTCCTGGCAGAAAGTCTCCAACGCTGATGCTGTGATTTTTGCGTGGTGCATGGTTCAACTCCACGATGGGAAGGGCTGGCTTTGGGGGACTGGAGGGTTCGGGAGCAGAGATGAAGGTGCAGGGTTTGAACACAGGGTGCCTGCTGGTAAGCAGCAAGGGGTACCCTGAAGCCACAGAGTTCCCGAGCAACAGGGAATGTTCAGGACTTGTCTGATGATGAGGCCGGGTGCAGTGGCTCACACCTGTAATCCCAGCACTTTGGGAGGCCGAGGCAGGTGGATCGCATGAGGTCAGGAGTTCAAGACCAGCTTGGCCAACATGGTGAAACTCTGTGCCTGTTAAAAATACAGAAAAACTAGCTGGGAGTGTTTGCTGGCATCTGTAATCCCAGCAGAAGAATCTCTTGAACCCAGGAGGCAGGAGATTGCAGTGAGCCGAGATCGCGCCACCGCACTCCGCTCCAGCCTCGGCAACAGAATGAGACTATGTCTCAAAAGAAAAAAAAAGTAAAAAAGCCTTGTCTGATGATGAGAAGCAGGCGGGGGTGGGGTGTTTATCTCGGTGGAAATGCCTGAATGTGGACCGAGGAGGATAAAGGCTGAGGATGATGCAAAGGACTCGGAAGAAGGGTGGATTCAAACTCCACAGAGTCCGCAATCTGGCAGCACGCGGCCATGGCTCAGGATCATGGCAGAGCCTGGAGGCCCATGCCGCTAAGCCGGTGATCCTGCAAGTGGGGTCTGGGGACTCCTGGCTCCCCAGATCCTTTCAAAGGTCCACAAGGTCAAAACTCCTCTTGTTACCTGCCTTTTCCCGCAAGCATACGGTGGAGTTTTCTAGATGGCTGTGATATGTGATGACAGCTTCACTCTGACACCGGTGGTACCTGCGTCTGTGTGTTCCTGTGCTTTGCAGACTCCTCAGCTTTCATGTCTAACGCAGTCAGTACTGACAGATACAATACACCACACACACACGCGCGCGCACACACACACACACACACACACACACACACACAAGCTCTCTGGAGCCCCCAATTTTAAGAGACTGAAACTTTTGAGAAATGGTTACACTAAGGCTTCTTCTGGTCTCAGAGCTGAGAACTGCTCATTGTCAAGGGCAAGGCCGATTGTCCACTCTGAGATCCTGCATGTGGCCTCGGGGCAGCTCAGACAGGATACCCAGATCCTCACTGGCATTTGAGGATCAGACACCCAATGAGATGGGCGTGCAAGTGCCAGCTCCAGTAGCCTGGGTTGGCATCTGCCCTGCCCGGTCTCCAAAGCCACATGTCCTGCGCTGGCACACCTGGCACAGGGATTTCTCCTCATGGCCAGGGGATCAGTGGTGGGAAACGGGAGTAGACAAATGGAGGCTCCATTGGTTAATTCTCTTAAATAAGTTTGATTTGCCTCTAGGTCTGATTTAAAAATATTCTTCCAAGTCCCTTTCTGAATAACTGCTCATGTCTAAACCTCTGACTGGACATGGTGGCTCACACTTGTAATCCCAGTATTTTGGGAGGCCCAGACAGGAGGACTGCTTGAAGCCAAGAGTTCAAGACCAGTCTGGGCAACACAGGGAGACTCCTGCTCTACATAAAGTTTCTAAAAAAATTACCCAGGCATGGTGGCAAGCGCCTACAGTCCCGGCTACTCAGGAGTGGGAGGTGGGAGGATCACTTGAGCCCAGGAGGTTGAGGCTGCAGTGGGCTATGACCATGCCACTGCACTCCAGCCTGGGTGACAGAGCAAGACTTCATCTCAAAAATAAACAAATCTCTAGTTACATTTCAGAACTTCAAAAACACAGCTGTGATTTATTGATGTATCTATATAGCAACAGATTTAGAATTTGTCAAAGAGAGGAACCACATGTTATACATATTATATTTTATTTTTATTTTTCATTTGAGACGGAGTCTTGCTCTGTTGCCCAGGCTGAAGTGCAGGGGCGTGATCTCGGCTCACTGCAACCTCCGCCTCCCAGGCTCAAGCGATTCTCCTGCCTCAGCCTCCTGAGTAGCTGGGATTACAGGTGCGTGTCACTATACCTGGCTAATTTTTTTATTTTTTGTAGTGATGGGGTTTCTCTATTTGGGCCAGGCTGGTCTCAAACTCCCAACCTCAAGTGATCCACCCATCTTGGCCTACCAAAGTGCTGGGATTACAGACGTGAGCCACCATGCCCGGCCCACGTATTATAATTTTTCAAAAACCATTTCAGTGATTACTACAAGAAGTGATTGAGAGAGTCGCAGTCCCTGCCCTCAGGGAGCTTATGTCCTAGCGAGAGTGGTGAGGTCTCAATTTCTAGGAGACACGTGAGAACAGAATGGTCTTCCTCCATTCATTCCTGGGGCCACGGATGGTGCTAGGTTCGGGGCAGACGCTCAGTGAATGCTTGTAGATGACATGAATGAACAAAGAGATGCCCTTCCCAGACTCATCACCAAGCTAACTCTTTTTTTTTTCCCCTTGAGATGGAGTCTCACTTTGTCGCCTAGGCTGGAGTGCAGTTGCATGATCTCGGCTCACTGCAACCTCTGCCTCCTGACTTCAATTGATTCTCTTGCTTCAGCCTCCTGAACAGCTGGGATTACAGGTGTGGGCCACCATGCCTGGCTAATTTTTGTATTTTTAGTACAGACGGGGTTTCACCATGTTGGCCAGGGTGGTCTCGAACTCTTGACCTCAGGTGATCTACCCGCCTCGGCCTCCCCAAAGTGTTGGGATTACAGGTGTGAGCCACCATACCCAGCCCAAACTATTTATGGACACTGCTGGCAAGGGGACTCCTGTGCTAGACGGGGATAGACCCCAAAGGCACCATTTTACCCCAGGACTCTCTAAAACCAACCAGGATCTGTGACTCCGCCTTTTGCCACTGTGTCATTTATTCCAGATCATAGGCCCTGCTAACTTTTAGACAAATGGGATATTTAAAATCAGAATGCGGATGAATCCTTCCTCTTAGAACTTTTAGGAGTCTAACCTAAGAATAATCAGAGATGGAGGCAGAGATTTATGCACAAGAATGTTCGAATGTGTTTAGAACCGAGACGAACTATAAAAAAACCATGTGGATTCCGATACCAGCAGAGTACTTATTAGAGAATTTTACGAAAGCAATACAATCGCATATTGGGTAGTCGGTATGAACATTTTAAGGAAACAAGGTCTCGCTCTGTCATCCAGGCTGGAATGTAGTGGCACGATCATAGCTCACTGTAGCCTGGAGTCAGTATGATTATTTTTTGAAGAATAGCAAAGACTTGGAATGATGCACACGACTTCGATTTATTCAAAAAATGTTTGTTGAGGAGCTATTTTGGGCCTTCTGGCCCTGTTTCCAGGGCTCCTACCATCATGAACAGAGCCCACAGGTTGCTGTGCTTCCTGGGTTTCTGTCGCATGATGGATGAGATGCGAGTCAAATCACCACTTACATGGATGACACTTACTTGTGGCCAGTGCTGCAGACGGGGCATGTGGTACAAAGGGAGTTTAAGAGGCAGATCTGGCCGGGGATAGGGGCACGTGCCTGTCATCCCAGCACTTTGGGAGGCTGAGGTGGAGGACTTCTTGAGCTCTGGAGCTCGACACCAGCCTGAGCAACAGAGCAAGACCCTGTCTATACTAAAAATAAAAAAAAATTAGCTGCATGTGCCTGTAGTCCCAGCTGCTTGGGAGGCTAAGGGAGGATCGCTTGAGCCTGGGAGGTTGGGACCAGCCTGGGCAACACAGCAAGATCCCATCTCTACAAAAACATTTTAAAAATTAGCCAGGTGTGGTGGCATGTGCCTATAACCCCAGCTACTTGGGAGGCTGAGGGGGGAGGACTGCTTGAGCCTGGGGCGGGGGTCAAGGCTGCAGTAAGCCGTGATTGCGCCACTGCACTCCAGCCTGGTGACAGAGTAAGATACTGCTTCCAAAAAAAAGAAAGAAAAAGAAAAAAAGAGGCAGACCTGGCCTCAGACAGCAGAGAAGGCTGGTGGATGCGTGAAAGTAGCCAAGAACTTTTATAAAGCATGTTCACAGTCTGACCCTAACGTTACAACAATGAATCTCACA
Source organism: Cacajao melanocephalus (assembly GCA_963573385.1). Lineage (NCBI taxonomy): Eukaryota > Metazoa > Chordata > Mammalia > Primates > Pitheciidae > Cacajao > Cacajao melanocephalus. Next base: position 67,035 of record CAUYLG010055504.1, read on the forward strand.
CACATGTATGCATTTGGACAAGAACACCAGGAAAGACACTGGTATGAAATGGGAGATAGATCCTTTCCCCCTCCCTCTCTTCTTCTCTTCCTCCCCTCCTGCCTCCCTCCCTCCTTCCTTCCTTTTTTTTGAGATGGAGTTTTGCTTTTGTTGCCCAGGCTGGAGTGCAACGGCGTGATCTCCACTCACTGCAACCTCTGCCGCCCGGGTTCAAGCAATCATCCTGCTTCAGCCTCCTGAGTAGCTGGGATTATAGACATGCGCCACCACAACCAGCTAATTTTGTATTTTTAGTAGAGACGGGGTTTCTCCATGTTGGTCAAGCTGGTCTTGAACTCCCGACCAGGTGATCTGCCCGCCTCAGCCTCCCAAAGTGCTGGGATTACAAGCATAAGCCACCGCGCCTGGTTGAAATGGGAGATGTTTCTAAGTGAACACAGTTACAGCCTTTCTTTTTCCTTTGTCTTTAAATAAATTGTAACCTTTCAGCTGGATGCAGCAGCTCATGCCTGTATTCCCAGCACTTTGGGAGGCCAAGGTGGGCGGATCACCTGAGGTCAGAAGTTCAAGACCAGCCTGGCCAACATGGTGAAACCCCGTCTCTACTAAAAATACAAAAATTAGCTGGGCGTCAAAAATAAAATAAAATAAAATAAAATCAGATTTCAGGCACTCCTCTCCCAGTTCCAGTTTCATTTTCTTTGTTTCTCCACTTGGATGCCTGACTTCACATTTATTCATCACTTGTATGCAACTAGCTTACCTAAAATTAAGTGGCTTGAAAAGGATAGCCTTTTGTCTTAGCTACATAATCAGTGCATATTGTTTATTAATGTTTACTAGCTTCACAGAGCTGCTCAGAGGAATAATTAATAATGAACGATGGGTGAATCTACTTGCAGACACAAAGCTCGGTGTACATGCTTTCCGGGACACTCACTCAAACACACAAAGGGAAACCGAGGCAGGATCTTGGCAAGGCACCTGGTCACCCACGTGCAGCCAGAAAGATCTAAGCAGCGACCTCACAATTTTTAGATGCTTTTTTTTTTTTTGGTGACTGGGGGATACTACAGAGACACTGACATCGGAAACACAGCCCCTAATTTCTTAATTTCAAAATGGAATTATTTATACCACACAGATAGCAACCAAGCCTAAGAAACATGCAACTTAGGGGGCAACTAGGGAATTTAAACCTTTGAAACTTGATTTTATGTTTAAAGACGCTCAGAGGCTTCCCAGTGGATTATCCCAACCTAGCAAGAGAAGGGGAAACAAAAACTTCCAAGCAAAAAAAGGCTTCCTGGCCCTCCCTGACTTCAGCATCCCCGATGGCAGAGCAGCACATGGCTAGAAAGGGGACCCAACATCACTGCAGCCAAGAAAGTCCGTTCAAGGGCACCAGAGAAGCAGCAACTTGGTCTCATCCAGTTTTATCCAGGAAGTCCCACCCGTCAGAGACCCCTAGGTCATTGCAGAGCGTAGAGTGTCTCTAAAAAGAAGTCTAACTGATATCGATCTATATGCCCAACTTTGCAGTTCTAAGGATGTGTGCTGCTTTAAAACGAGCACCTTTCACAGGAAATTCTGGGCAGGAAATGGTGGCTGCCCTGTGGGAGTGAGTGGTGGTCGCACCGAGCACGCCTTCTGTCTGTCCTTTGAGATGCCATGAATGTGGCTTCTAAAAGGTACATCTAACAGTAATCTGCTGTGAAGGCCACAGAAGCTGGTCTCTTCTGAGCCTGCTGCCCAGGAGAGTTCCAGGGACCTGATCAGAGACGGACAGTTTAGAAGCCGCTCGGCCTGCAGAACACACACGGCTCAGTACCTGTTTTGCACCCGGTCCCTGGAAATGCAGCCACAAACTGCACCTCACTCAATGACAGAGTAAAACGAAAAACAGGCTGGGCATGGTAATGGATGCCTGTAATCTGAGCACTTTGGGCACTTTGGGAGGCTGAGGTGAGAGGATTGCTTGAGCCCAGGAGTTCAAGACCAGATTGGGCAACATGGCGAGGCCCTGTCTCTACAAAAAATACAAACATTAGCCAGGCTTGGTGGCGTGTGCCTATGGTCCCAGCTACTCAGGAGGCTGATGTGGGAGTACTGCTTGAGACCACAGAGGTTAAGGCTGCAGTGAGCCGAGACCTTACCACTCCACGCCAGCCTGGGAGACAGAGCAAGACCCTTTCTCAAAAAAATAATAAAATAGGCCGGGCGTGGTGGCTCATGCCTGTAATCCCAGCACTTTGGGAGGCTGAGGTGGGTGGATCACCTGAGGTCGGGAGTTGGAGACCAGCCTGACCAACATGGAGAAACCCCATCTCTACTAAAAATACAAAATTAGCCAGGTGTGGTGGCGCATGCCTGTAATCCCAGCTACTCGGGCGGCTGAGACAGAATAATTGCTTGAACCCGGGAGGCTGAGGTTGCAGGGAGCCGAGATT
>CAUYLG010055505.1:0-62993 GCA_963573385.1 Cacajao melanocephalus
TACAGCATGTAGCCCTGGATACTTTATTAGCACAAGCATGTGTGGCAGTAAGCAAGGCATACTGTACCTAGAGTGAAGCTTTTTCTCTAATCTTAACTTCTCATTTTATTTCATTGAGTTGATCTTCAGTCTCTGATATCCTTTCTTCTGCTTGGTCACTTCGGCTATTGAAACTTGTGTATGCTTCCCTAAGTTCTCATGTTGTGTTTTTAAGCTCCATCAATTCATTTATATTCCTCTCCAAGCTGTTTATTCTCATTAGCATTTCATCAGACCTTTTTTCAAGGTTCTTAGTTTCTTTGCATTGGGTTAGAACATATTCTTTTAACTCAGTGAAGTTTCTTATTACCCACCTTCTGAAGCCTGATTCTGTCAGTTCATCAGACTCATTCTCCATCCAGTCTTGTTCCCTTGCTGGTGAGGACTTAAGATCCCTTGGAGGAGGAGAGGCATTCTGGTTTTGGGTGTTTTCATCCTCTTTGCACTGGTTTCTTCCCATCTTTGTGGATTTATCTCCCTGTGGTCTTTGTAGTTGGTGACTTTCAGATGGGGCCTCTGAGTGGACATCTTGTTTGTTGATGATGAAGTTACTTCTTTCTGTTTCTTAGTTTTCCTTCTAACAGTCAGGCCCTCTGCTGTAGGACTGCTGGAGGTCCACTCCAGACCCTGCTTGCCTGGGGATCACCTGCAGCAGCTGCAGAACGGTAAGGGTTGCTGGCAGTTTCTTCTTCTGTTATCTTTGTCCCAGAAGGATACCTGCCAGATGTCAGCCTGAGCTCTCCTTTATGAGGTGACTCTTTGGATATACGGGTATCAGGGAGCTGCTTGAGGAGATAGTCTGTCCTTTACAGGAGCTCAAGTGCTGAGATGTGAGCTTCATTGTTCTGTTCACAGTGGCTGGGCAGGTACGTTTACGTTTTCTGCAACAGAACTCATAACTGCCTTTTTTTCCCAGGTGCTTTGTTCCAGGAAGATGGGGCTTTATTTATAAGTTTCTGTCATGCTGCTGCCTTTTTTCAGAGATGCCCTGCCCAGCAAGAAGGTAGCCTTGTCACAGTCTGGTAGCGGAGGCACTGCTGAGCTGCAGTGGGCTCTGCCCAGCTGATGTGTGAACTTCCTTGCAGTTTTGTTTATGGGGTATAGTTAGAACTGCCTCTGTAATGGCGGTCTGCCTCTGTAATGGCGGTCTGCCTCTGTAATGGCGGGCTGTCTCGGTAATGGTGGGCTGCCTCGGTAATGGTGGATGCCCTTCCGCCACAGAGGTGGACCGTCGCCGGTCCAGCTGCGCTTGCTGTGAAACTCTCAATCCAGAGCGTTTCAGATTGCTAGTCTTTGTGGAGGTGGGACTGGCTGAGCCTGATCACCTGGCTCCCTGTTTCAGTCCTTTTTTTTTTTTTCCAGTTGCACAGGGGACTCTGTCTTCCAGGTGCTTCAGTCACCGGTTGAAAAGGCGCCCAGATTTGGGAGAGTTCTTGTGCAGAGATGGCTGAAACAGTTGCGCTGGGGGCTCGTGGTGCTTTTCCCCCTGGGAATCTCCTGGTCTGTGGGCAGTAAAAATTTGTTTGGAAATGCAGTTATCACTCACCCTCTGCATTTTAGCTGGGAACTGCAATCTAGAGCTGTTCTATTTGGCCATCTTGGATCCATCTAGCGGTTTCATGGCACTGTCTGGTTTCTAAATAAATTACAGGCTGCTTTTAAGGCTGAGACCTTGATCAGTTTGGGTTTTACTTTTAAATACACTGAGTACTTTGCTGCTGTTGGTTGAATATGAATTAAATATTGGGAGCCTCAGAAAATATGTCCTCACAATTGAGTAGGAAAACTTTGCATTCTTCATAAAGAAGAATTTCTTAAACTTCTGCCAGAGAGGTCATTGGAGAGTGGTGAATTTGACTCACCTCCTGTTTTGAAGTTTAAGCTAAAGGTTTTCATTTTACAGTGGAAACCCACTCAAGTAAAACGAGTCATTCAAGTCCGTGGTTACAGAAATATTTATATCATATGCTAAAAGCAGGATAATTGATAAGAACCAAGGATTCTGATAAAGCCAGTATAAAATTGTTTTAACAGCAGTAACATGAAAGTATCTTATTGAGGTAGACCTCAGATGCTTCTTTAAATCAGATTAGAAAGGCAACCTAATTGTTCACCTGACGGGACTATTGGATGTCTAATTTGTATCTTTAATTTGTCATGGCCAAAGGAGCAATAATGATTCCTTAACAACATCCTCATGTGCTAAGTTGGTCCCTTCTACATCCGAATTAATAGGCTTCCCTCTTCAGCCATTCACTCAAGCCAGAGGTACCTAGGAGACATCTTTGATATCTCTTGCCTCAGCACTCTCCAGTCAAACCCAGGAAATAGTCAGTCTTAATGTCTCTGCTGCCAAAAGACATCCCAATTTTGTTCATTTATTTTCATCTTCAAAGTTACCATCTAATCTGAACAACCAAATCCCCCTTTTGGATTAATGGAACAGCTTTCCAGAATGTCATTCTTGCTACTCCCACAAAAATAAACTTTTCAACAAGTAGTCATTCTTCTAAATACATGAGTCAGATTATGTTGCCCCCTTAGCATTCAAGTTTCCAGGGGCTTCTCTACTTCCACAGTCAATGATGTACCACATGTACAATGGTGGTCCTGGTATTGCGTAGTAAAATTGTATCCGTCTTAATGTCCTAAGAAAATGCATTATACATGTGCTTGTGGTGATGCTGGTACAAAAATAAACCCTGCTGCACTGCCAGTTCTATGGAAATATAACACATACCGTTATGTAAAGTGCATAATACTTGATAAACTACTATGATATTTGCTTATGTGTTTACTATGCTATACATTTTATTATTACTTTAGAGTGTATTCTAATTATTTATAGCAGAAAGTTAACCATAAGACAGCCCAGGCAGGTCTTTTATGAGGAATTCCAGAAGGCAGCCTTGTTACCAAGGAGATGACAACTCCATGCACGTTATTGCCCCTGCATACCTTCCAGTGGGATGTGGTGGTGGTGGACAGTGATATTGATAATCCTTACTCTATGTAGGTCTAAGCTAATGTGTGTGTTTTTGTCTTAGGTTTCAAAAAGATGTACCAAAATGTTATAAATAAATTCCACAAATAGAAAAAAGCTTATAGACTAATCATATAAAATATTTTTGTACTTGTGTTTAAGCTGTCATTACAAGAGTCCAAAAATTTTAAAAACTATATAAAAGTTTATAAAGGAAAAAAGTTACTGTTAGCCAAGATGAATTTATTACAGAAGAAAGAAAAAAAAATTAGTTTAACTTAAATGTATAGTGTTGGTAAAACCGATAATGTCCTGGGCCTTCGCATGCACTCACCAGTCACTCAGTGACTTACCCAGAGCAATTTACAGTCTTGAAAGCTCCATTTATGTTAAGTCCCCTATACAGGTATAGCAGTTTTTAATCTTCTATACTGCATTTTCACTGTATGTATTCTTTTCTGTTTAGGTATGTTTAGATACACACTTACCTACAGTTTTCAGTACAGTAACATACAGGCTACACTATCTGTTTTGTGTAAGCACACTCTATAATTTTTGTGCAATAATAATCGCTGAAGGACACGCTTCTTAGAACATACTGTTGTACCCAAGTGAGTAAGGGAATGTGCCACACTCTGAGATTTGAATTGCGAGTCCTTTATTGCTGGTGACCAAAAGATGGTTAACGCCCAGAATTCTCTCGGCCCCAAAGAAAGAGTTAGCTGGTTTTCTTATACCCTAGTTTGAAAAGGGAAGGGGGACCTAGCTGAAGCAATTTTTTCACAGAAGCAGAGCAAGCAAAAAGTTAAAAGATAAACTAGTACATAAGAAGTAAACAGTACCCGGTGCAGGAGCTTAAGCCATCACAAAAGGCATACAACGTATAGATATGGAGGCTCTGGGTACTTAGTCTGCATTCCCAGGGGCTGATGGTACCCCTTGACTCAGTATCTTATTAGCAAATGGATTCCTGATGTGCCTGGTGTCTTCCTGCCCCAGGCACACACACGACTACTTATTTAATGGAGGGAAAATAACTAAGTAAAGAAGCTGAGATGGAGTTTGTCCAGCTTCTTCAATTAAGAATGAGTTGGTAAGGCCAACACAAGGTAGGATAACACACACAATATCCCCCTTGTTATGTGACACATGACTATAATTAAATCTGATGTTATCAATGTGGCTGATAGGGTCCAACATGATCTTACCTCTGCCTCTCCAGTTCACATAATGTTGTACTTCGTCTTCAAAACCACTGACCACCTTTCTGCTCTCAGATAAGTGATATTTCGCAAGCTGTTCCTCTTTCCAGAATTCCCTTTTTCTAGTGGGTTCTCCATGTCTCTTTTCAGTTACTCTGGTCTCAGATTAAATAATAGATCCTTAAACACAAAGAAGTAATAGCTTCTGCCTTTCCTCTCATCACACCAATCTGTTTTATGTCCATTTTGGTATTTATCACTTACCTGTATGTCCTTTCTACATATTTATTTTAGCTCCCTTATTATATGCCCCCACACCAGAGAGTAAACCCCATGAATGAAGAGTCTATTTTGTTCAATGCTGTCCTGCAATCTGCCTCTCATGTACCTCAAATCATGCCTACAACTGCATCCACTGTTGTTACTCTCCACAAAGCTACAGAATGACCTTTGGAAAAGCCTTGTTTAAAATGCAATTTACATGGAATTAAATTCAAAGTCTTTCCAAAAAGTGTTTTACAGAACGTGGTGTTACTTTTCTTGGGCTAACTCACTGCTGGCACCCCATTGCAGCCACCCTTATTGACTCCGGTTCGTTGAGGCTACTGGCCTCTGCTATCCTCCTGCACACCAATAATTCCCTTCCACTACCTCTTAGTGGAAAGCACTTGCACTGATTACTCCCTTGCTTTCTTTGGGTGCTTCCTCCAATGTAGCTTTGACAGAGAGATAATTTGTGATGAGTCTATTCAAACAACAATAACATCACCATCACCAAAAGTCCTTCATTCACTATGCTCTTACAGCTTCAGTTTTCTTTATAGTACTTTTAAGCACATCAAATAAATTCGTGTTTGTTTTCTCTCTCCACACTAGAATTTAAGTCTCATAAAGCTGTGAATTTCCCTGTTTTCTTCACTGTGGTATTCCCAAGGGCTTAATAATGCTTGGTACAAGGTAGGTGCTCAAGAATATTGATTTATTGCCCTATGCAGGTGATTGAATGAATGCAAATTTAAGAGTTCAATGAAGATTTGTTGAGTAAATAGGTGAATCAAACAATCCCAAAGGGGGCATATTCAATTTCATATGTAAGAAAATTTGTAATTTCTTAATTTGATACTATAAATAATATATGGTAACTGGAAGAATATATTAAAAACCATGGGAATAAAGTTTTAAGCTTGAGTACATTAAAAGTATATTAAGTTTATACTGTTAAAGAGTGAAGTTCAATTAGTCACATTTCAGATAATTTCACTTGTTTAGAAGCCATCTGCAGATCTAGTAGCACTCATTTGGGTAATATCATTGTGGGTGAACAAAATTATGGTAAACTGACAAAAATAGCAAAAATATATAAATGGGATAATATGTTTTGTTTTATTGGTTTATAGATAGTATGTTTAGCAAATTACATATGCAGTTACCTTTCAAACAGATTGTATTAAGGCATTCATTATCCACTGAAGGTTTAAATAATGTCCTTTCCACTGCATGCTAGGTGGATGACTGGCTGGTTGCTATTCCTTAGAGCTAGGCCTCTGAGATTGGCAATTTTTATTTCAGAAGTCTGTGTTTGACGATATTCCTGTTATATGATTTATTTTTTTAGAGTCATTTTAGACCCAGAGACAGAATACTGTTCTGTATGAAGCAGCATTTTTCACTAATATTTTAAAAAATTTATCTCTGTGCTTGCATGGGCATGAATAACAGAGGCTTTTGCATGGTTTGGTGATACATGGAGGTAGTGTGCTCATGGTGTGCTCACAAGTAAAATGAAAAATCACTTGGTTGCTCTCAACCAAGTGCTAGGGAAGATAGCAGTACACTTACTCGGCTCTCTTCAATGCATCTAGTAAGAATGACGTTCTGACGTTTGACTACCTCAAAATTTCTCATCTACTTGGACTTTAACACATTCAGCACATATGGCTATAGCATCACTGATGAGTTATTTTTAAAGAAGGGAAAAGAAAGTATGCAATGCAATTATATGTTCCTTGATTTTTAGTTTTCAAGTTAAAACAATATTTAACGTTATCAAGAGAGATTCACAAGTAACTACAAAAATAAAACTACAATGTTAAGAATAATGAAAAATCCAGGCTAATGTTTTATGAATAGACATGTATCATTCTTATATGTTAATATGCTATACCCAGAAGAATAACTTGCAAGTTTATGATGGAATTGTAAAAACAACTCTGCTAATACATCGTGCCAATAGGTCAAATAGCCAAAAGAATATATAATAATTTCCAAAGATATATAAAAGTTAGTCAACAAAATTTAAAATCCATTTCAATTATTTTAGAGCAGAAGCACAAATCCTTAATATAAGACAAAAAGGTCCAAGTCAAACATATAGCTAACATAAAGTCAAACTTAACACACTACCACACTGAAATGTGAATGATGAGAGGCATTCCCTATATAATTAGAAATCTTAAAAATTTTTTCACTATCTCTCATACTAACTAACATATATTCATTGTAATAAAATTAAATGAATAGGAAGCAATAGCAACCCATAGATTATATTCCTGTTCTCTTCTTAGGGAATATAAACCAACTAGATTTAATAGAGTTCTTCTGGCAATCCAGGTCTAAAAAAATTGGCAAACATGAGATTCTTCCTGATATTTTAGCAACAACTCAAACTATTTTTAGGAGATTGGCCCTCGGTCACTTGTTGTCAGTTCTCTAGGTCTTTATCTTTTCTCCAGTGTCAGGAGGACCCTCTCTTGTTGCTTCACTGTTTTCAAGGCGTTTTCCCTCCTCACCCTTGGGATACAGGGACTTCATTGGACGAAGGCCTTATCACAAATTGTAAAACTTATTTAAATAAAAGTGCTTCCTGCTTGAGGCCCTGACTCAACTCTTCTGTTATGCAAAGGAACATAAAGCTTGCCTCCACCATAAATGGAGGAAAACACAAGGGTAGAAGTGGCTAGGCAAAAAAGCACAAGTGTCTAAAATTTATCATATCACATTTTTTGGTGTGTTATAAATAATACATAAGCATTTTAATTTTTAAAACTTTAACATAAAATGAATGTGACTATGAATATTCCATTTCATTTAGGTATGTGGTTATAAGTTGATTTCATAGACTATTTTTCTAATTCATGAGCCAGTAGAAATATCAAACTGTAATAATGGAATACAATAGAAAAAGAAAGTAAACTTCTTTCTTGTTTGTTGAGTTGTTTGATTTTTTAAAAATCTATTGAACAGAAAAGTTGCATTGACAAACTATACTTCAGAGATTTTCAACAGCAAGAATAGATTTCAACATACTAAAACCTCACTGCAACAAAAATTTATTTAGATTCAGGCACTAGCCCTAAGCAATCTATAACGCAAAGTTCATGAGCAAAAAAAAAAAAAAAAAGGCCTATCTCATCAGATGAAGAATTTTGGTAAATTCAAAGAAAGGAAAAGCAAGCTTTTTTGTTTGTTTGTTTTTTTTTTCCTAAAACAACCTTTAATTGGAAACCTTTCTTACCAAGAAGTTAAAACCATGTTGTTATTGCATGCATCTCAATTGGATCCACTTACTGGTGTCCTGAGACGCTGATTCCACTGCTCCTCGGGTGGTTTAGTTGGCACCTTTGCACTGAGGCCCAGAGCAGCCCCCAAATATTACCTCAGGGTGGTAATTATTAATATTTTCTGCACTATTACCTCTTTTTTATTATTTAATTCTCTTCCCAACTACTACATATATTGGATAGAGGCAGAGATTTTTGTTCCTTAATAAGCTCTAAATATCTAAAGCAGTGCCTGATGTAGAGTAGGCACTCAATAAATATTTGTTGAACAAATAAATGAATGGATGAGAATTTTGGGAAGCTCTCATCTAGCTTATATGAACTTGGTCTTATTGCTAAGATTGCTTCTAACCTTCAGTAGGAAAAAATTTTTGCATCATTACATGTACTCCATGACTATATTTGTCTTTATTTTGTCCTGTACTCTCTATGTTTTTGAAAAGACACATCAATGTCTGTCCTTTATATAGGTATGTGGGTGAAAATAGCTGAGTTTTCTCATAAGTAATTTTTAGGGATACAAAAGAAGAGGCATTATGGTAAACTGGTGAAATATGCGGACTCCAGCAATAGACTTTCAAGGTATAGATGCTGAATAGGTTCATTACTAGCACTGTGAACCTGAACATTAACTTAAAATATATGTACTTTAGCTTCCTCATATGCAAAGTAGAACAAAAATATAACTGCCTGAGTTGTTGTAATAATTAAATTAACCTGGTAAGGCTTTAGAATATAATCTGCTATGGAATACTACGTTTAGAACAATGTCTTAGTCCACTTAGACTGAGACTGGGTAAGTTACCATTAAAAATAAGTTTATTGACCGGGTGTAGTGACTCACACCTGTAATCCCAGCACTTTGGGAGGCTGAAGTGAGCAGCCTGGCCGACATGAAGTAGCCCTTTCTCTATTAAAAATACCAAAATTACTTGGGCATAGTGTCCAGTGCCTGTAATTCCAGCTACTTGGGAGGCTGAGGCAGGAGAATCACTTGAACCTGGGAGGCGGAGGTTGCAGTGAGCAGAGATCATGTCATTACACTCCAGCCTGGGCAACAAGACTGAGACTCCGTCTCAAAAAAAGTTTACTTATCTAACAATTCCACAGGCTGGGAAGTCAGATTTGGCAACCCCACTTGCGGTGAGGGACTAGTGCTGCTTCATAGCAGGGTGGAAAAGAGGAAGGGCGAGTGATCCTATGTGAAAGAAAGGGGATAACGGAGTCTAACCCACTGAATAAAACTCCACACTTTATTAGCCAACTTCTCTCAATTCCCACCCTACATCCCTACACCTGGTAACTATCATTCTACTCTCTACCCTCATGAGATCAAATCATTAGCTTCCACAGATGAGTGAGAACATAAATATTTGTCTTTTTGTACCTCACTAATTTCACTTAATGACCTCCAGTTCCATCCATGTTTCTGCAAATGAAAGGATTTTCATCTAATATTCAGTAGCATAGTGGGGCTGCTATAGATAGCAACAATGCATTTTATATATTAAAATAAAGAGGCGTTAACATGTTCCCAACCCATAGAAATAATATATAAGGTGATGGACATTGTAAGTACCTTCACTTGATCGTTATATATCCTAAGCATATAACAAGATATTTTATGTACCCCTAATAAATATAAATATTATGGATCAATAAGCCAAAAACCACTCTTAGTAGAAATTCATTATTGCAAGAACTAATCCAATCTCTGTTGAGAACTTTAATGACTTAATCATCTCATAAAAGCCCCATCTCTTAACACCAACATAATGGCAATTAATTTCAACTTTAGTTTTGGTGGGAACAAACTATATGCAAACCATAGCAGAACTATTTATTAAGATATTTATTAAGGACTCTAAAAATAGTAAGAGCTTGAATTTCTAAAATTCACATTTGCATCAAATGCAGTATCTTTACAGCTTCTGATAAAGATATGTTTAATACAGATGAACTTAGCCTTGTTTATAAAAATTATGGGCCTTTATTAACATTTTTTTTGGTTTTTCTGAAGTTAAAATTTTTAAAAAATGTGCAAAATTTGGTGCATAAAAATTTTTCATGTAAAGTTGTATATAAAGGCAAGTTTTTAAAAAAATATACATTATATGCACACACAAACACACACACCCCTCCGACAAACACACAGGGTAGAAAAAGCTATAGAGAAACAAATAGTTGTTAAGGTGTCTAATCCTAGGAAATGTTATCCATATTTTTTCAAATTGAATATTTTGTTTTTCATGATAAAATCATCATTAAGAATTCTTTGTGTCACAGTCAAAAGCCTAATCATAAAAACAGTTCAATTATACTGTACTTGTAACACCAAAGGACCTGGATTGTATTTATAGTGGCCAATTATATACATGTAATCTTTTATTTTTATTTCTTTAGATTGGCCATTTCAATGTAAACAGCCAAATGGCCAGTGAGTAAATTTCAAAAGCAATAGGTATTTTGGAGGTCTTTAAAATTTGAAAAAAAAATGTACAAATGAATACAATGTATTACCCTTAAGTTAACCACTGAAAATGGGCCAGATTATTTCTAGTTAATGTTTGTAAATGACACAAGGCAGCATGCTGATCTCCTGTTTTCACAGGGTCAGAGCTTTTCTTTGTAGCTCTGCATCCTCTGATACATATGTGCTGTATTGAAGGCTAAGTTAGCATATCAGTCTACAGTGCCATTGCCTAGAGATAGCTCCTTGTTCAGGATACTGGCACTGGATGGCCAGAGTAATGTACAAGCTGATTTTCCTTTGGCAAGTCACAGTTTTATCTCTCTCCCAATGCTGTGATGCATGTGTAATTTTTATTGTGGTTTAGTTGATTGCCTTGAAATTGTTTTTCATCTCATGTAAATTTGCAAATGTCTATGTGTGATTGGTGTTCACAGTTGAAAGAACATAAATTGTTCCTATTTTACACAGGTGATATATGAGCATATTTTTCTAAGTTCCTTGGGAAAAAAGGCAATCAAAGGCTGAAAATCAGATAATAGTAATTTATCTGTTGTAGGAGTGGCTGTTACTCTGATATAAAATACCCATTCCGTTTTTAGTTCTTTTGCCACAACAAAACCAATATTCATTAGGTCCAATGATATTTAACATGTTCACTATTCTTATCACATTTTACAATTTTCCTTAGCAGGTAGGTGTAATTTTGTCAAACCTAAACACACAAATTTAACAGAACCTTACAGAATCATTCTTATTCAGACAGAGTAAGGCTGACTTTGTAAGAAGCCAGAATTACAGATCGTTTTAAAGAAATATTTTTAAAAAAAAATTTCAGTCTAGAGAAAAATATTTACATACTGCGTTATCTTAGAATGTAGACAAGATTGTAGAAGCTTCTAGTTTACCTAACTAACCTATAGCATTTCACATTCATGAAGAATTTTACGGAGGCAGGAATAGATACAGCTCAATTTTCCCAAGCCATTCTTTTCAATGCAAATGTTTCAGAATTACATGAACTGTCATTCTCTACTCTTGGAGTTCCTCGTTCACATCCTACAGAGTACATAGGAAAGTTCCTAGAATTTTTGCATGAGTAATAACCCGCACCTATATGTTATCATGAATATCTCACCCTGAATAGTATAGTCATTTCCAGTGTTGACTTGTTGAGATGCGATACATGCAGATTATGAAATATATTTAGAAAATACACATCATATTCAAATATGTTTTGGAACACTTTGGATTAAAAGAGGGAAACAGATTTGAAAACTCTTTAACAAACACACTAGTGCTTTAAGGCATATACATAAATAATTTATACTGAGCCCATTCATACTTTGAATTTTGGATAATCAGCATGTCCATATTCTTAACAACATGAATATATCACTAATAAAACTGGAGATATTTGAAGGTATACAAAAGCTTTTACATAGCAAATGCTTATAAACACCAGAAGCAACTTACTCATCACAGTAGGTATGGCACTTCGGGGTCATGAAAATTTTATAGGCCCATGATATTTTTGAATTTTAATGTATTTTAAAAACCAAAGAAAAAAATGAATATAACATTGAATAAATCAATATAACATTGAATAATGATTTATCTAAAATAGTGAACACAGCCTGAGTATATTACATATATTTCATATATAAATATGTATATAAATATACAAATCTTTTAGAGGAAAATAAATAGATATGAAAATACTTTATATAAAATATACATGTAATATATAAATATAAACATATATTTATTTAAAATACAAATGTATTTATAGGTTTTATGTTTTATATACACAAAGAAAGCGCACACAAGAAAAAAGGCCTGCAGAAGTTACAATGCTGCCCTGATAAACACATGCAGACCTTATGATAAAGGCCGTTCTTTTAGGTTCGTTCACATTCTTGTGCTTGAGATAAGATGGTTGCATCCCTCATGTCTGCTGCATACCAATGATCATACTAAACTTGTTTCTTATTTTTCTCTATATTATTAATAGTACTTCAAAGGAAGTTCTTGCAAACGCTAAGGAATGTTAACTGTGGCCCTTCTGATCAACCACAGCATGACCTACCTGCTCTCTCTGGCCAGAGGAGCCTGAACGGAGGAAGCACAGACTTTTGTTTCTTTCTGCATTGGTCTGCAACTTGTTTTGACTTCGTTCTTTCACTCTCGTGTTTAGCTGCTTGTTCTCCTGTTTTGTTTTATTCAATGATTAAATATTCAGTTTCTTCTGAAGAGGCTTGCAAAATGATCACATATGCTTTTCATCATTTAGATTGTTCAGTTAGAATGATGCTAGTCAACACTTAGGAAGTAATTTCCATTTTAGAGCTCTTTATAAACATTGAGTAATGATAACTAACCAACTGTCATCCAAGGAGATGCATAACCAGGGAGAAATAGGTACTCCATTATTTATAGTATGTGCTCCTGTCATTGTAAAGCTTCTTTAAGATAGAGAAAAGGTCCAATCACTGAGACATAATTAACACATTTTATTTGTGCTGATTTTGGTTTATTTTATCCTCTTCTACGCTTCAGTGAGGCAATATGTTGTATGAACATTAAACTGCTCCTGCAAGAAAGCACTCAGTAGCATTGATCTTGAGAATCTTATTAATATGTTCCATAGAGTGATACATGTGCTCTGGCTGCTCTTATTTCTTTTATAGAGTTAGGAGCATATGACACATAAGCATGAATTATCCACCTGAAAATATGAAATAATCTTTCAAAATAATTAACAGCTTACTAGTGTAATTTACAGTGGCAAGTTGATACTGAATAAGGAATAGTTTAATTATATAGATATTTATATAGACTGGTACATTAGCACACTGATTTATAATATATACAATAAATTATTGCAAATTACTATCATTACAAATATATAATAAATTACACTTTAAAAAGTTACTTTTCACGTTACCTTTTTTCCTCTTAAGAGCAACATGCTATATTGCTTACAACTTTTCAAAGGATATGCATTATGAAAAAATTTTTTAATGTAACTATATAAGATAGACAGTCATGAAACTATATTTTGTATGATTACTGTTACAAATTACACAAGTTTATGGCTTAAAACAACACATATTCCTTGTTTTACAGTTCTTCAGCTTGTAAGATTAAAATGGGTCTCACTGGGCAACTCATGATACTGTCAAGGCGGCATTCCCTGTGGAGCTCCTAAGAAGCAATTTGTGCTCTTGTCTCTTCCATCTTCTAGAAGCTGTCCCCATTCCTTGGCTCCTGGCCCTCTTCCTTCATGTTTTTTTTTTTTTTTTGTGATCAATAAAAAATCAGGTTTTCACACTCCATCTCTTTAACTTC
Organism: Cacajao melanocephalus; assembly: GCA_963573385.1. NCBI lineage: Eukaryota > Metazoa > Chordata > Mammalia > Primates > Pitheciidae > Cacajao > Cacajao melanocephalus. Next base: position 13,606 of record CAUYLG010055505.1, read on the forward strand.
TTCCCTGCCTTCCTCTTCCACTTCTAAAGACCCTTGTGATTACATTGGTACCTGCCAGATAATTCAGAATAATACCTGTATTTTAAAGTCAGCTGATTAGAACATTAATTTCATATGCAACCTTAATTCTCCTTTGCTGTGTACATTCATGCACATTCAGAAGTTCTGAGAATTGAGAAATAAACATCTTTGGAAGTGATTATTCTGATTATCATGAAGATATATTGTAAAATATTTTCCCTGGATGAACTTAATGTTACCATGAATATCAATTAAGTATGTTTTGAATAGATGATTTCCTTGCATTTTGTTAATAGCACAAACTGATTTTTAAGGAAGTAAGACCAGCTTTAATGCTAATACTGTGAATGTTGTATCTATAAGTATTTTATGAATTTAATATTTTTATTTCCATTAAATTTTATAGTTAACATATTGACAGTCTCATTATTACTATTTTTTTCCTAGTCAGGACCGTTATCTTTGAATTCAACTGAGAACAGAATAAAAGAAATATCTAGAGCTAGGTTAATGTGAATTGAGGAACCTGTAAAATATTTGATGTACCTTCCATTTTGTTTCTAACAAGATTGATATGAGTATATATACTTTGTTAACTTTTCACTAGAATTTACTTTTAGAATAGTAAAAACATTTATTTTTAAAAGAGTCTTGAAAGCAAATTTGAATATAATTTTACAGAAAGTTTAACATAAAAAGTCATCTGTTAAGACAGTACTCTAATGTCTTAAGAAAAGCCATTGTTTTATATAGGGCCAGTGAAATTGGACGAAAAACTATAGTTTAATTAATTTAAAGTTATTTTAATTTCGGGTGAAACTCAAAGGTAAAAAATAATTTGGGAGAAATAAAATTAGCAATATTTTTATATGTGTATACCAATTCCAATAAGTTTTCAGAGTAAAGGGTAGCCATAATTACCAAACTTTTTCTCAAGTTTGAATCAAACTCTTTCTCAATTGATATGTCTCTCAGTTGATAAAGGAGCATTTGCTTTTTATTGAGAATGAAATTATTTTTGGTACTACTCAGTCTTCGCAGTATGATAAATTGCTTTTATTTAACTTGATTAACTGACAACACTATATAAAATACATAACAAACACAAAATAATAACTCAATAATCCCTGATTCCCAAGTAGAGAGAACTGGAAACTGCTTGAAAAAGTTGGAATTATTCATATTCTGGCAAGAAGTACCTGCCACTCCGGCTGTACTGTTATTTTGTTTCCCATTCTATGTATATAAAATGACATGTTGACATGAGTTTTGCTTCCTGAAATCAATCGAGGCTAGAATATATTGAAAAAAAATTGTGCTATTTTAATACTTGACATTAAAAAATTGTAAGAAGCAATGTAGAAATTGTTACACTAACATCTGTTCCCCCCTGACCCTGAGTAATCCGTTTCTAGTGGCTTTTTCCTCTTATTTGAAGGTTTTAAAATTCACTCAAAGTACAAAACTAAAAAACGATTTTAAGAAATCACACAAGTTCTTTTTGTAAGTTGAATATTGAATAAATGCTGTGTGTGCCTAGAATAAATGTGGCACAATTTAAACTATAAAGAATGTGTTTAAATAACACTTCAAAAGATTTTGAAAGTTTCATGTGGCCAGACTGCGTCTGTCTAAACTGTAGTATACAACCCCAAATAGTGCCTGTGTTCCCAGCCTATTGGAATCTGCCCAACCCTTGAGGCAATAATAGTGAAGACGGTTACTGTGGCTGCTAAGACAGTTTCTCATGGCAGCAATAAAAAGGGGACTACTTACCTCAGCATATTTTCTATTTAAACAAAACCTATTTGTTTAAGGAAGAAATATATCCAATAATGTCAAGGACAATAGTAGGTCAAAATTAAAAGTCTTGTGGTATTAAATGTCTTCAAGGCCGGGTGCGGTGGCTCATGCCTGTAATTCCAGCACTTTGGGAGGCCGAAGTGGTGGATCACCTGAGGTCAGGAGTCTAAGACCAGCCTGGCCAACATGGTGAAACCAAGTCTCTATTAAAACAACAAAACTTAGCTGGACATGGTGGCACACACCTGTAGTGTCAGCTACTCAGGAGACTGAGGCAGGAGAATCGCTTGAACCCAGGAGGTAGAGGTTGCAGTGAGCCGAGATTGCTCCACTACACTCCAGCCTGTGTGACAGAGCAAGTCTCCGTCCCTTTAAAAAAAAAAAAAAAAAAAGGCTTCAAATACTGTGATGTTATGTTGACCTTTTACACTTATCACCTTAACCTAGGAGGCCACTGTTCTGAAGCAGCCTTTTAAATGAGATAAAAATGCTTTCCATGAAGTGTTATGTTTTAAAGTAGATGGTTAGGTTTATGAATTTGAAATGATCCATAATTCTTGGTGAATTCTATCTCTATCATTTGATCTGTGCTGTCATTTCATTTGCTGTTTGTCACTCATGTGTTGTGTAACTGTGCAAACATCAATCCCTAAAGAACTGTACTAAATAGGCTTAGTAAAAAATACATAGTTGCCAGTAACCCAGGAATAGTTTAAAACCAATAGACTCAGACATACTATATTATCCCACTTACTTCACTACCATTGCACTAGACCTCTGCATGCCTGAGAGTATTTTTCTTCAGATATCCCGTATCAAGAAGAGGTAGCGAATTGTAATTTTTTCATACGATGTGATATTTCCTATATTTTAACTCTCAGAAATTGACAGCATAGAACATTTTCTTAAAGAACTTTAAATTCCCACTCCCATGCCCAATATTTGTTGAGGTAAATTCTCTCAAAAAAAAAATTTAGCAAGAAAGTTAATAAATATTAAGTTATCTAATACATCTCTAATAAAATAAAATGATAGCTAATGGATAATGTTTAAGACATGATACATTTAATTTCATATCTACAATATCAGAAAGCATGTTAGTATTATACCTATGTTTCTAGTTCAGGAATTGTAGGGAACTAATACATAAAGAGAAGTAATCTGTAAAGTGCTTTGCAATTAATCAACTTCTGAAAAAGTAGATGTGGAGATAATCATTTTCAAAAACGAGAATATCTGTGTTCAGAGGGTATATCATGGACATGGTAAAACTGGGACTTCTACTTTGAATTCTTATTTTCTATGGAACTTTTACATTCAATTATATAATAAAACCAAGAACATACTATTGATAATGGTCAACAGGTAACAATCAACTAGCCATCACTGAAACACTTAAGACAACTGTTTTTCCTTGATGATCAATGCCCAAAATACAGTGCCATTCTCCTAAGAAAGTAAAAAAAGAACTAACACATAGCTTAGAAATATAAAACAGCCTGGCATTCATGTCAGCGTCTTCATGGCTTCTTTGAAATTAAAGTAAGATAGCTCACACGCTGGAAATAGCCAAGAAAAAATTACGATGCTTTATTTCTGGTGGTAATTCTACAAATGGTTATAATATTTTGTGCTTGGAATAGGTCCGTTAAACTCCACTGATCTGTGTTTTCAAATCTGTAGAACAAATGTGACACAGTAGGTGTTTCCTAAATGTTTTTCAGTTCAGTGCTCTAAAATTGGATGCTGCTCTGAAACTAAGATTTCAGAGCTGGTGGCAATGGCTGCCATGGATATTTCTGAATATGTGAGGCTGAGTGCTCTAAGTGTGAAGTCTACCTGCATCGATTCAGTCAACACTTGTATGAAAATGTTCCAGTTTGCTGTGGGACATGATGTCACAGTGTTGGTGTATTCTACTCTCTAGTTTTCATATGATGCATAATAAGTATATCAAAATGATTTATAAATTACCTAGACTCTGATACTCTAGAGACTGTTAATATTTTAGTGGATCTATATATATCTATATTCATGATAAAAATAAAATTTCAATATATCTGCATTTGAAATTATGAACCATTCAGTTAATTCATATAGTTTGTCTTTTTTTACATACAGTATGTATGAAAATTTTCCACTTAATTCAAATTTATTTTTATTAAATACTAGTACAAAATGTTTTATTGTAGCTATGCATCTATTGAAAATACTCTATAATTTTTGACATTTAATTTTTCTTTTTTTCTACTTTAAGTAGTGTTGTGCCAGGCAGCGTTTTCACATCTTTATCCAAATGTTATATTTTAATAATACCTTTTCCAGACATGGGAGAGATTTTATTGATAAGGCAAAATATATAAACTTGTATGAGGTTTAAATTTGTGAAGCCAAATTGCTTTCCAAAAGTTTTTTACACTCCTTTTTCCAGAGAATGTATAACAAAACCCTTACCAGCATTAGGTATTGTTTTCCTTAATTATTTTTAAATTCATTTTTTAAAATATGTTATTTTATATTTGAATCTGCATTTATTTGAAATTAAAATGGTTATATTTATGATGCATTAGCCTTTTGTTGATTTTTTTAAAATTTAAAATCAAGATTTATATATTTGTTATCAGGGTTGTTGCTGTTTATTTGTTTGAATCATGCTATGGTTGACTGTTCCCACCAAAACTCACCTTGAAATTTAATTAACATTTTGATGGTATTGGGAGAAGGGACTTTTAGAAGATAGCCAGGCCATGAGGTCCTGGCTCTCATGAATAGATTAATGCTGTTTGCATTATCATGAATGTCAGTTACACCCTATTGCTCTCTCTCCTACTCTTTGCCTTTTGGCCATGTGATGACTTCTGCCATGTTACGACACAGCAAGAAGGCTCTAAACAAATGCTGACCCCTTCATCTTGGAGGTCCCAGCCTCCAGAACTGTGAACCTATAAATTTCTGCTCATTATAAATTACCTCATCTGTGGTATTCTGTTATAGCAGCACAAACAGACTAAGACAAATGATGATGTTTTATGTGACTATATCAATTTCTTTAAAGTTTTTTGTAACAAACTATGCCAAAAGCATTTACAACTTAAACTAAGGCCAAGTCAGTGCAGCAAAACACTATGAATTTACTTTAGTCAAATGATTTAATTATATTCCATGGGATTCCTATTGCACGGAGACATTAATCAGCTAAAGTATTTCTTGAACTACAGTAAAGACTCACTGTATTTCAGCTTAAAATGTTTAGCAGCTAACAAACATGAAAAAAAGCTCATCGTCACTGGTCATTAGATAAATGTAAATGAAAACCACATTGAGATACCACCTTATGCCAGTTTGAATGGCGATCATTAAAAAATTAGGAGACAACAGATGCTGGAAAGGATGTGGAGAAATAGGAACGCCTTTACACTGTTGGTGAAAGTGTAAATTAGTTCAACCATTGTGGAAGACAGTGTGGCAATTCCTCAAGGATCTAGAAATAGAAATACCATTTGACTCAGCAATCCTATTATTGGATATATACCTAAAGGATTATAAACATTCTATTTACAAAGACATATGCACACTTATGATTATTGCAGCACTGTTTACAATAGCAAAGACTTGGAACCAACCCAAATGCGCATCAAAGATAGACTGGATGAGGAAAATGTGGCACATAAACATCATGGAATACTATACAGCCATAAAAAATGATGAGGCTGGAAATGTCCCTTGTAGGGACATGGATGAGGCTGGGAACCATCATTCTCAGCATACTGACAGAGGAACAGAAAACCAACCACCACATGTTCTCACTGATAAGTGGGTGTTTGTTGAACAATGAGAACACATGGATGCAGGGAGGGGAACATCACATATCCCAGGTCCTATCAGGACAGAGGGCTAGGCGAGGAATAGCAGGGGGTGGGGGGATTGGGAAGGGCTAATACTAGGAGGAACACCTAATGTAGATGATGGGGGGATAGGTGTAGCAAACCACCATGACACATGTATATCTATGTAATAAACCTACACTTTCTGCACAAGTACCCCAGAGCTTAAAGTATAATAATAATAAAAAACAAAGATTTAAAAAAGTTTGTTGGTGGAGAAGGATGAAGTAATAGTGCAACCATTGCTTGAGAAAATATTATTTTACTCATTGACTATGGCAGAAAATACCAACTACACATTTTTTCCCTAATCTTCCTTTTTTTTTCAGTATCTCCATCTATATGATACACTTATTTCAAGAGTATCAAACATAGAAAATAGAAAATACTAACCATGTAGAAAGTATAATAAAGTTGGTACATTTATAACAGTTTCAAAACATATGAAATTTAAAAATACTAAAAAAAAAAAACTGGATAACACAAACAAAAAATTTGATAAAGTATATAAGGAAGAAGAATATGAGTGGAGAAAATACTGTATTTCCAAATAATTTTTTTAGTACTATAAGATAAGGATTTTCACTTTTATAACATGGTCAAAATTCCATATAAAATTTAAAGAGGATCCTTTAGAAACTAAAAATAGCTCCAGAATTGTATTTGGAATTATAAATAAGACTATATAGTTTAAAATTTTTGTTGAGAATTGTGGGATTTATCCTTTTTACTCTTTTTAAAAGGTACTTAGCAAAGCTTAAAATGTTTAAGTGAGACCTTTTGAAAGATGAAAAATGCAGAAGGACAAACAATATATAAATGTCTTGCAACCAATTGAGAGATTAGAAAAACACTAAGAATGAGAATATATGTCATTATAAGACATAATCATTTCATAAATGTTATTGTAATAACTATATGAAAAATTCTTTGTTTCCCAACATTTAAACATTAAATTTTAGAAGTGGAAATTTTGAATGAGTAAGAACAGAATAGAGGCTGGGTGCAATGGCACAGCATGTAATCCCAGCAGTTTGCAAGGCCACAGCAGGAAGATCACTTGAGCTCAGGAGTTTGAGACCAGCATGGGCAACATGACAAAACCCTGTCTTGAAAAAAATATATATAAAAAATTAGCTAGGTGTGGAGATGCGTGCCTGTAGTCCCAGCTTCTTAAGAGGCTGAGGTGGGAGGATCACTTGAGCCAGAGAGGTCAAGGCTGTGGTGAGCCAAGTTTGTGCCACTGCATTCCAGCCTGGGTGACAGAGGGAGATCTTGTTTCAAAAAGCATACAAAAAACAGAATGATGAATAACTATCTTACTTGAGACTTATCCAGTTGCTTACAAAATATAAAAGAGGTAAACAGAAAAGACTGCTACAATTCACTATATAAAATGATAGAGCTCCAAAAAAAAAAAAAACTAATAGATTTGTGAGGGGTAGCATTTTAATTATGATTGAGTGTGTGTTTTAATAATGTTGTATATGTCAAGGAAATACAAAACATATCAAGGAAGTTCAAAATATAAAAGTGTGCTAAATGCAGCTACATGGAAATACTAGACATCTAGCATTTGGAGAAATGTTTGCATTACTATGATTTAAAAACCATTAAGAAAAAATACTGTATTTACTAAAAACGGGGACAGGATTAGAAAACAAAACTTTTAAAAGCTTTAAAATTGGCCTGGAAAAATGTAAAGAACTAAATAAAGCTTCTTTGGCCAATTATGTTCAAATTTAAAAAATAAGTTTCATTCTCTTTACTTGAGTGAGAATTAGAGTTGTCATGGTCACCTATTAGAGGCTGGCACATGGGTGGTAAAGGAATTTACCCAAGGCAGTAACAAGTTGAGGAAGACAGAATTATTATAGAAAAGGGGGACATACGTTGCAAGGGAGCAACAGATAAGACAGCAAAAAGAAGGCTCTCTGCTGTCTGCAAAGAAACAGGAGCTGGAGGGAAATCATGCTGCTTAGTCTCAATGCTTGCAAACAGGATGCTTGGGTGCAGGCAGGCTGTGAGCTCAGAGCCTGAAACAGGATACTTGGGTGCTAGTGAGCTGTTTGCAGTGGACCCCATTTCTTGGAATGCTCACTCTCATATACCCATTTTCGTTTTTCTGCAAGATAAACCCATTTGTCAATTTTCTTTTAACTTCTTGGGGCTCCACAACAGTGAGAAGGACTGACAAATCTAATTTTGGGAATCTACAGGAAAAAAAAACTAGTCTCATGCATGATACTTTGTTGCTGGTGCTCTAAATTGCTAAAACATCTTTAGAAGGCATTTTTACAAGAGTAACACAGGTATATGTTTTAAACTCACTAATTACTTTTCATGAAAGTGACTCTAAATTATATAATTAATAGAAAAAAGATGCTGCTCTATGTAGATTATGTATAAAATGTGCCAATGTGAAATAACTTCGATTCATTTGTACATATAGAGAAACGGCGGGTTAAAGCCATCTCTGAACGCAATTCACACTTAAGTGTGTGTGTGTGTGTGTGTATACACACACCTATATACACACATACACATACTGAATTTGAAAGAGAACAAACTTGTTAATTTAAAAAGACAAATACAAAAAAATATAGCACAATTCTATAGCTGAACACATGTATATACTACAGTCAATTCTTGAATATAATAAAAGATTCAACTGCTATGATAAGTACTTAATTGTCAAATTAATATAATAGATTTTTTCCTCTAACACATAAAGATATTGACATAGTGCCTATTTTATTCAAAAGTGTATTATACCATGAACTATTGCTTAAATTACAAATAAATGAATAATTACAAATTATAGCGGTCGATTTGATAATTTACATCACAGCCCTTGAAATGTGATTGCTTTTTTAACTGATTAAATTATTTTTGACATTTTTTCCAATGAAATTTTGTCAAATAAATTTGTTGTCAGTAAAGATTTTTGAATGTAGTATTGTTTATAAAAAAATTCTGAAAATACTCAAAATATTATGTTAAAAATTGCAGATTCCCCTAGTTAACTGAAGCACTCCCAGATGTAACATTATGTTTATATAGGCATTAAGACACTTTTTAAAATAAATAATGGTTTGGAGAACACTTAAATTATTACAGTGCTAAGTTAAAAACCAGAATAGAAAGATATAATGATATGAAATAATATATGAAAATCAGATACCTGAAACTTCCATTATTTCAGAATTATGAAGGATTTTAATTTTCTTAAAATTTACATGTTCTAGTTATTTACAATTAGCGTGTATTTTATTACAAATTAATTCAAATAATTTTAAATGATGCTACCCATCGTTTGGGTAAGGTTTCAAATTTTACAAAATAATTGCAAAATTATATAATCATTTAATTATCAAAATCTTTGCATTAGAAATTACTATCTCTAATTTATAGATAACTGAAATTTAGATTGTTGAAAATACTTCCTCAATTTTCAAATAGACTGTAATTGGTAGAGAAACTTAAATCCTAGGATTTTATATGGACAAAGAATGGAAGTTAACATATACAAATAAGGCTTTTGATTTAGGTAAAAAGTACATAAAAAGTTACTGTTTCAATGTGGTTTACTATTGTAATAGTTCTTTGAAATAAAATGTCATTATATAAAAGTAAAATCATGACATAAGTTTTTAATTGTCAATCCTTAATTTTCACTAAATTACCTTGCTATTTCTGTGTCAATTTCTAATTTACGTCTGGGAAGTCAATATACATTTTTTAGCTGGTCATTTTTTTTTTCAGAAAAGCATTCTGAGGGACCATAGCTCCATTCTGCATTCTACATTGCTCTACAGTGTTGGTTTTAAGTATACATTAAAATAGGCAATAACAAAGACAACTGATGAAGAGTAGAATTGTGGTTTCCAGAAGCTGAAAGGATCAGGAAATGATGAGATCTTGGTCAAGGGATAAAAAGTTTTAGTTATGTCAGAGGAATAATTTCAGGAAATGTAATGTATAGCAATGTGAATATAGTTAACAATACTGTATTTTGGACTTAAAATGTTCTAAGAAAATAGATCATAAGTGCTTTCACCACAAACACACTTAACCATGTGAGATGAGGAATATGTTAATTATGTAGATTCTGGCAGTTATTCCACAGTGTACTACATATATCAAAGCATCAAGGCATATATGAAATATATGCAATTTTTGTTGAGGATACCCCAATAAAGACTGAGAAGAAAGTAAATATCTCATTGGCATTTTGGTAACAAGCACAACTAACTAAGCATACCTATGCCGTGTAAGTTAGAAAGTTCTACAAAGGTTATGGTTATTGTATATTCATTCACTGAGTCCATTAACTTTGTTGATTTTATTAAATAAGAATGTTTCGTCACACAAAACTGTTGACTCAGTATCATTCTCTATTATTGATGCTATTTCATTATGCTATATTATCTCAAGTCTCCTTATTAAAATCTTCACCTTCATATATAAACTTAAACTTCTGGATCTTATACCTGTTCATTCCTGCTTGTTCCTCATTTATAAAACCAGTGAGAAATGCTTTAGGAATGATTTCCTGTTTGGTAGCTTGTGACCACAAACGATGCTCCTTTCTTATTCTTTATTTTTCCTCATTTTAATTTTTTGAGTCGTCCATTCATTCCAGTAAAGTTTTCCTGTCTCTTCTTTCTCATGGCACCTAAACTGCATGCTTTGCTCAAATAATCTTTTCTTGTCCTTCTTTGTCTTCATTATTTACCTTGGATATCCTTCATAGTTTGTAACTTTTAACTATGACTGGTATAGTATGTAAAAGTTGTTACTATAACCTAAGCACATCTCCTATATTTGCATTACTATTAGATTTCCAAATGTCTGAAAACTGTTTCCAGTTGAACCTTCTATCAATGTTGCAAACTCAGTAGGTCCAAATTCAATGAATGGTATTATCTTACCTTAAAACTTAAAACATCTCTTCCTTTACTTGACCTACTTTTTTTTTTTTTTTTTTTTTTTGGTGATAAAACTGTTTTCACAGTCTCTGTAACTGTTAATACGCTTTTCAGATACCCTAGTGTTATTGTTAGAAAAAAATAACAGACTTCTTTAATTAAAACCTTTTGCACTTAAGTGTATGACATGTTTGGGCTGGCTTTTGTGAAATGAATGAAACTACATAAGGAGTAACTTTAGAGAAGTTGTTTATTTGTATCTGAACCATGAACAAAAATTAATCTGAGTTTAAGAAAAAATAGATGTCATGTTTTATGTTAATGAATATTTGAACTTTTTAATTGCTGCCGAACTTCTGTTAATGTTTAGTTGTGATATGAGTTAAATGTGATATGCATTATAATATTATTATAATATATACAAATGTTATGAAAATTTTGAGTGCTCATCTTTTTATATTTAGTGCTTCACTTAGATGATTTGCAACAATTTATCAGTCAAGCATAGAGAATGTGGAATAAAAATACTTGCTAACATGAAAGTCAGTTATTTTCTCTGCTTTTTAAATTGTCAGATGAAACTTTGGAAGATCAAATTATCTTATAAAATCTTTTAAGATATCTTGTCCTTGGTAGTCACAAACTTTTGAAATACTGTTGACACATCAGTTGACTTTAAATTGTCATAAATCATCAGTGGTTAGCTTAAACAAGTGTGTAGGACTCTCTTCTGAAGAGTTTTGAGTTCATACTCATAAAGAGCTTTAGAATTTGTAGAATATTTAAAAAGTCTAGTGGCAATTTCATTTTTTGGAGGTCAACAGAGAAATTACAAATATTTTTGAAACTTAAAAAATAAGTGCTGTAAACTGATGTTTCTTATGCTTAGTTTAATGGAAAAAAATGAGAACTATTTATGGACAATGATGAGCAATGGAAAGTTGTCTAGGCCATATTTATAGCCATGTAAATGTAATGTGGAGTATGTTTTATATAAAATTATGTTCTCTTTCACAGTCTTTTTTTCTTCATAAGAAAGTGGTCATTATAACCTGTGTAAACAGATGTACAATTCCCATCTGTTGGGTTTGTGGGTAAAGTTTGCTTTAAAAAATACCCAAACTATCCCTTTTATAGCATTTTTTTCTTTGTAGCTTTTATTATTTTGTATCATGTGGGTTGACGTGTCCTATTTCTCATATTCAATCTACATGAAGTCAGAATCCATATGTTATCTTTAAGAAAAAAGCTATATATACATTGTAATTATTCAAGTGTACACTTAAGGGTATGGATGAAATTTCAATTAAAATCTTTTATTCTCTCAATGTAATAGTAAAATATTTATTTAAGATTTGTCATTACTGTGCAACTAAATTTCAAGTTAATCTGTTACTTATGTTTCAAGGTAATCAATTCAAGAATATGCTGAAAATTTTATTCACACAACATAATTATATCTATGTATACATATATTTTATCACAGAAGATTAAGCTGTATGTCAGGTGATTTGCCAATGTTAAATCTGTTGGCAGCATTCAGTAATGTCTTTTTTAATAAAATGAAAAACGATAAGCTGAATAATTTATATTCTCATATCGAGATGAAAAATTGTTATATAATCCCATCATTGCCTTCTTTTTATGATTGCTTAAAATAGCTTTTCATGTAAAAGTTATACTTCAAAGATATATTTTTTAATAAATGTTAAGACCAACATTATATGTCAGGGAAGAAATATTGGTGTTTGATGGTACATATTATTTTTTGTAATACTTGGATGGTGAGTCTTCCATTCTATTTTGATTTATATTCAATTATTCTGATTTATAGTTCAGAGAGGTTAGTAGATTTACAGTGAAGTAGCAAGAAGTTCTCTCTGTCTCATTCACTCCTGCTAAATATTTTACAGTTCTACAGAACATGATCTATAAACCATCATCATTTTCAGGAAGCATGTTCCAAAAGAACTAAAGACATGAAGAAAAACCACCGAAGTTTAATATTTTCTATAGCATAACAAACAGTAAGACTATCACAGCACCACAGTAATTTAAGATGGGATGAGATTATCTATTCCAACTCTTAGGCCAACATGGTGGAATCCACTGCCAGAATCCAGGCAAGCTAATTAATCTCTTCTTTATTATCCTCCTCATAAGGCTGCACATTCTAAAGTAGAGAATTTCAATTGAAATTCATATATCTTATCTTAAGCTCTACTTTTTTTTTTCTCAAGCTTTAGGGCTCATGTTGCTTTCTGAAACAGTACAATACAAATTTGATTCCTTGAACACATTAGGGTCTTTCATGTTCTGATAATACATGTAAAATAAACTATGTCTTCTGTGTTTTCATGACAGAGCTCAAGATGTTATTCTCATCTAAGTAAAATATCAAAATATTCTCAATAAGTATTATTTGACCTGACATTAAGATAGAACTCTCAAGACTGTGTTATCAAAATTTTCTCTCGTTTTTCCTAAATAAGTTTGTAAGGACCAAAATTGCAAACAGTATTCTGTGTGGTCTGATGTGCAGGGTAGGCAGCAGAGAATTAGACTTCTTCATAATAAAGTGTGGGTTGGTCAGTGACAAACCTCTGGGATCCAAAGTATTGGTTATGGCTTTCTTAAAATGCTGTGACTGCAGTCAATCAATATAATCACTGTTAACTAAATACAAATCTGTTATGTCCTTATAAACTGTTCAGCTATATCCCCCTTCCTATTTTCTACTTGAATAGCTGATTGCCATATTAGATATTATAAAATAATGAATTTTTAATATAAATCTGGGACAGTTTGTCTATTTAAGAAAATCATGAACATCTATATTCAACAAACTAAATATAAATTTGTAAATATATTGTTTGAATTTATCTTCCCCATTTCAGGTAGCAGAATGGCCAATGTAACAGGCTTTGGGAACCTGCATACGCTATTTGTTAGCATTCTGATTGGGATATATGTGCCTGTCTGTCAAAATTTCACTTGAATAAGAAATTTAGATGATGTTTGCGTGGGCATATTTTCTATGTCAGCTGACTTTCAAGTAGGATTTCCAAGGTATCAATATACTTAAAAGCTAAGACTAGACAAAGATTTTCGGTAACTCAATTTAGCTTTTATGAACTAATAGATTAACCTAAGATTATCTTAATCAAAAGTACAAAGTTTCATAAAATAGTCAACTCAATTGTGATATTAAGGAATAATTCATTGAGTAATGCGGTTTTCTATGTGAGTCAGATTCTGCATTAAAAGTCAGTTTGCCATTTGTTCTTCCTCTAAAATTTATACCAAAAAAGTAAACTAAACTTTTGGAGTTTTGGCAAATTTCTGTGATCATATATGTTCCTAATACCATACTATTACAAACTTTCTAAATCAGTAAAATTCTGGTAACTCACAATATTCATGCTATATATGCTTTTAACCTGGTTAAGTTAAAAGTTAAACTGTTATTAATAAAATACAATTAAAGTGATATTGAATAATTATATTCCCAGTCCTTAAAAATACTTTCAGTCATGTATACAATTACAAAGTCTCAAGAAACATTTAAAAGAAAAATATTTTACCTTGATATGGTGGAATATTTCAGCTTTACCTTGCCTGTAATGAACAATGCATATAGAAATGAGGTCAAATGATCCTGTGAGTGATGTTTCCTTGGTAGGGTGGGTAGCAGAGTTTTGATTGTTTTTTCTTGGTGTGAACTGTTTTTATGCATATGACAACCGGTTTCATTTTAGCACCAGAAATGACCTCACATGACTAAACAAATATACTTCAGTGTTGGGCTTTTGCCAGATATACACAAACATACATCTGGCATTTTGGATCTTAAATTTGAAATACTTTGTGATTCTCTTTAAGTCCATAAGTATGAATAGTATACTAGACTTCATGATATAAAAGTTGAAATGTAAACATTGAAAAGTTAAGTAAAGGTTTAGCCTCTGAGGAAGATCAGCAATCCAAGAATTACTGTTATCTTGAATAGATATCGTGGGGATAATTTAATGTGTGACCTGTTCATAGTCAGTGACTATAGTTTATGAATTTTCCTGGAAAGGAAAGGACATAATTTTAAGGATAATTAGGAGGCATGTCAAACCCAATAATAATGATATCAGTAATATTTCTACAATATATTAAAAAAAACTCGATTTGGATTGATAATTCTATACATACTTACCTAAAGCTGCCTGTAACTATTTAAAATTCAAGTAACAGATAATTAGTGACCCTGTGTGGCTCCTATTAGGTTCTTGATTAGAATTATGAGTAAATTATTCATTGTCTTTTGGAGTTGCCTGGAGAAGAGAAAGTAGTTGAAGGTTTCATAAGCCAAGGGAGAGATTTGCCACTTAAAATAGAAAATTACTGAGAAAAATATGGTGGAATCTGTGCTCATTTGTGTCTTACAAATAATTTCTCATTCTTGTTATTATTAGATATTCAAAGATTTCTATATTTACAAATAAGTGAGAAAATTCATGACTATTTTTGTTGTTAATTTTTTGTCTTAGATGTCATAGATTTATTTTGCCTTGATCCTTAGCAATTCAGTTCTTACTGCCTTAGTGTTTATTAAAATGTGACTGTGCTTCCTCAGGTTTGCAGTATTTTTATAATATTTAAATAAGTTGAAATAGGCTACTTTTAATATTTATGCTATTAAAACTATTTTTGGCTTAGATATTTTGGAAACCTTGTACTAATAAGTTTAAGTAGTTATTTTCTGACCTTTTAAGTTGGCAGATTCCAGTTAATTAAACTGGATTATTTACAGAAATTGTAATAAAGTCTTAGAAATTTAAATCACCACTTTGAATCATAGGATGTGAACATAGTTAGAGCATTTGGCCATGCTTTCATGTTAGTTTCCACCCTCGTATGTCTTTTTGTGGTCCAAGAAAATGGTTTATAGTGTTATATATTCCCCTCAAAAATGTCAGTTGATTTTGAAATAAACCTTTTTTTAAAAAAAAATATAACAAAAAACTCCATGTACCTTTCATTTCAGGGATATTCTGTTGTATTATTCAATGGTCTCACACTCTCGCCCTCTCTCTCCTTCCCTCCCTCCCTCTCTTCCTCTCCCCTCCTCTCTTCCTCTCCCCTTTTCTCTTTCTCTCTCTCTCTCTGTGTTTTCTAAAACCTGTAAAATTCCAATATCTTCACCATGCGGTTCTTTGGTAATTGACTTATGTAGCTGTTCTCTAAATTGAGCCACTCAGGAAAGTGTCCCTATAATTATTTGATAGCATCATTATTACCTCGTTACAAAGATAATTCTTGCAGGTGAAAGGAAGTTTCCAAATTTTAGACGATTGCACTGCAATAATCTTATTCTCTTCTCTTTTATTGCATATAATTCAAGGCAATACATGGTAAAATTTTTGTTTTCAGTGCTAGGGCTTAGTATGTTTTATTTAATCTCTTCTCAATACATACAGTACCAAAGTAAGTTGTTCCTACTATTTAGTAACAATTTAGTAAAATATCCTGAAATGAGTTACATATATTAGAAAGAAGAGTGTAAGTGTACTCAAAATTTGAGAAATATTATAGAATGTAAAATAATTTAGCATAACTCTGGTTACTGTGGTTAGGTGGAAATCAGTATACATAGACTTGGTCTCACTCAAAATCCAATTTTGGCTTTAAAAGGTTATGCACATTCTTATGCTTATTTTTTTACATTTAAATAATTGTTTTAACACTTCTAAAAAGTATCATAATTGAAAAGCATGTGTTTTCTTGGCTGATTTATTTGGCTTTATCTGGAAAATGGAATATCCAAGGAAACTACAGTTCATAATGTATTTCCTGGTATCTCTTATTAAAATGTAAACATTTAAAAATAGAATATAGTGAATACATATATATTTTTATTTTTAAACGTTTTAGTTATAGCAGTGAAATATTTATGCAAACATTTTTCAGTGCCACAAATTAAATGACCAAATTTTCTTGTGTTATCTTGCACAATTACATACAGTTTTGGTCTCATTTATTTGGACATTGGGTTTTCCCTGTGAGACCAATATAGTGTACTTACTCAGCTCTTAACCTTTTCCAGTCTAATTGCATCCAGGATAATCAACTAGTTAAAAATAGTAGAAGATATTTTTCTCTACATGAAAACAGATTCATTATGGAAAATAATTGAAAACGTATATACAAATTATTCCCAAAACCTTTCTTCTTGGACTCAATCACACAATACAAGTATATTAGCATATAAAGTAAATGTTCAGGAATAGGGAATGATTTCTCATAGATCACTTTTCCTGCTTAGAACAATTACAAATGCTGACTAATTGTTTTGATATGTTTTAAAACACGGTAAAGGTAAAATGGCTGTAATTTTCACCAAAGAAATTAAGAAAATAGATATCCAGAGAGATCACCCATGCCATGTTCACTTTGGCCAATTTTGGAATAGCTGCTTATGAGATTAGGAGCTCAATAACTTTAAAAAACTTGGGAAGATAGGGGAAATTTTCTTACTGGTACTAAATTTAAAAAAGGTTCACTGGTAAAATTGGCCACAATTTAAAAGGAAGAATACTTGAACATAAATATACCCTTACATGTTACTTTGATCTGAATGTTTGTGTACCCTCTGCATTTCTTAGTTGAAATCCTAATCCACAAGATGATGGTATTGGAGGGTGGTGGAGCCTTTAGGACAAGATTAGGTAATGAGGGTCTAGCCCTCATGAGTGGGATTAGTGTCCTTACAAAACAGACCCAAAAAGGATTCCTTGCCTCTTCTTTCATTTGACTTTACAGTAAAGAGACAGCCATCCTAAGAAGAAGGCCTGTACCAGACCTTGAGTCTGCCTGTGCTTTGATCTTGGATGCCACATTTTCAGAACTGTGAAATTCTGATTAATAGAAATATTTAAATATTTAAATAATAGAAATAAATTTCTATTATTTATAAGTCACTCAGCTTATGGTTATGTCATCCCTAAATAGACTAAGACGCATGACCTACAGGCCCATTTCAAGCCATTTTAATTTTTGGAATTAGATTTTTGTGGTACTGGATTGCTACTGAACTTCCTGGCCTGCCAGATGTAAAAATATTTGCTTTTATGTATGAAAAGATAACTTCATTCTCTGCCTCACATTCCTTCCATCAACAATCTACAGTATGTGATGTCACTAACAGATGGAGAAATAACCATAGATTTAAGGAGAAAATACGATTTGAACAAAAACTAGTAGAAAAGATAGAGAATAACAACATTCCTCAAGGGCTCCAAGTATGTGAGGTAGACTTTTAAATAACTGCTCTCCGTTCAAGAAGAAATGGTAAGGTTGACAAGCTGTAAAAAAATCAAGTGAAAATTCTAAAATCAAAACAAAGCAATAAACGAATCACAAACTGCATGTGAAACATAACACCAAAACACAGCTAGAAAGAGAGGAATTGGAATTGATAATTACAGCAAACAAACCTCAAACAACTGAACAGTTGGGAAATGTATAAAATAGATCAGGTTAGACAGAGTATAAAAGAAGGTATAAAATATTGGCATTTGGAAACCCAAAAGACACAGTGATAAAGAATGTCACAGAAGCACTATTTGGAGAGATAATAATCAATAGTTGCTCCAAACTGATAAGTCAGTTTTCAGAAGTTCTATAAAGCAGGAGCAAGGATAAAATTATCTGTCTTTATTCATATCCCTCAGTCTCTTAATCCATCTACATATCTGTGTATCTATGCACCTATCTAGTCCACTGGACATTTCACAGCAAAATTGCAGCAAATCGAAGAGACAGTGAAATATTTAATTTTTAAAATATTTTTAGACGTAATTAACATCACAAAATTTACTCTTTAAAAGTATACAATATAGCTGTTTATAGAAAATTCAAAAGTCGTACATTCCTTGCCACTATATAATTCCAGAACATAATACTTTCAAGGTTAATTGATGTTGTAGCCTATAGCCACAATCTGTTCATATTTTAAAATATTGAATGTATTTCCTTGTATGCATTACCATATTTGTTCATTCATCAGTTGATAAATTTGGGCTACCACCATCATGTACATATATTTTTTTGTCATTTTTATTGTGATACAATTGCTATGCTGTATGATAACTCCGTTTAACTTAGTAAAGAACTGCTAAAGTGTGTTCCGAAGTAGCTTTACCATTTGACCTTTCCACCAGTGGTATATGCAAGGTTCCATTTCTCCACATGTTATCAACAGTCGTTACCAACTCTCTTTAATTGTAGTCATCCTGGTGGGTGTAAAGGGGTATTTCATTATGGTTTTGTTTTGCATTTTCTCTAACAACGAATGATATTGATCATATATTTTTGCACTTAATGATTATTTGTATTACATGTTTCTTTGGAAGAACAGTCTCTTCAAATTATTTGCCCATTTTTAATTGAATCAGTTGCCTTTTTATTATCTTATGAGCTCATTATATATTCAGAATTAGTGGTTCCTTATAAGATATAATTTGGAAATATTTTCTACCATTCTATGGGTTGTCTTACACTTTTCTGATGGTGTCCTTTGAAACATAAAATATGTTAATTTTTAGCAACTTACTATTTTGTTTTATGTAAAAAACCATTGCTTAAACCAAGGTCATGAAGATATATTCATAGGTTTTCTTTTAAAAGTTTTGTAGTTTTAACTCTTACATTTAAGTATTTGGTCGATTTTGTAGTAATTTTTTTTGTATAATGTGAGTAAGGGTCTAACTTTATTATTTTGTATGTGGATACACAATTTTTGCAGCACCATTTTGAAAAGAATATTCTATGCTTATTGAATGATCTAGCGTCCTTGTTAAAAATTACTTGACCATAAATGTGAGGAAATATTTCTGGATTTTCAGTTCCGTCATGGATCTTTTATAACTACATTTATGTTAGTAAAGATTGTCTTGATTAGTGTTCCTTGTAGTAAGTTTTAAAAATACACAGTGCAAGTCTTCCAAATTTGGTCATCTATTTCAAGATTATTTGGACTATTTTGTATCTCTTTCATAGCTGCAGAAGTTTTCAAATCAGCTTGTTAATGTCTGAAAAAAAAGATGCTTGGATTTCAATAGGGATTAATTTGAGATGGTAGATGAATTTGGGGATTTTTGCCACCTTAATAATGAATTTTCCAATTCATTAACATGGGACATCATTCCATTTATTTAGATCTTCTTTAACTTTTTTCAGTGAGGTTTGTAGTTTATAGTATATAAGCTTTATATTACTTTTGATTACATTTATTTTATTACTATAATTACTGCTGGCCCTTAATATTTTTAAGATGTTGCTAATGGGACTTAATTTCATTTTGGGATTGTTTATTGCATGTGTGTAGAAATATCATTGATTTTCCTGTCTTTGTTATGCATCCTGTGAACCTGCTAAACTCACCTCTTGGTTCTAAAATTGCGTGTAAAGGTGTGTGTGTGTGTGTGTGTCTCTTCCTTAGAATTTTCTATATGGAAGATTGTGTCATATGCCATACAGATAGTTTTATTGTCCCTTTCCGAATAAGGTGTCTTATTTTTTCCCTAATTTCCCTAGGGAAAAAATCCAGTACAATGTTGTGGTCTGTTCCTAATCTTTCTGGGGAGAATTTCAGTCTTTCACCGTTAAGTATAATGTAGCTGAGAACTTCCTTCTGGTAGGTCTTGGAAATAAAATCTCACAAACAGCCAAAGGGTTAAAAAGACAAAAAGGATAAACTGTTAATGAATAAAAGTCAGAAATGCAACTAACTTTCACACAAAGAAATAGAATCCATAAGATGATAAAATATTTTCAATGTCACAAGATTTCTGAAAAGTAAGATTCTGTTTTCAGAAAAATATCCTTCAAGGATAAACATAAAGATATTTTCTGAATTTATTGCAAGTAGAAACATTATAAAGGAACATTTAAAGTATATTCTTTTAGCAAACAAGAGATAATTTGAGAGGAAAATTTGAAGATGTACAAATAAATAAAAGAAAATTTTAATATGTGCAAAGCTAAGGGATAAAAATGTATGAGATTTAAAATATGGATAAAATTAACATTTACAAAAACATCATTGGTCAAGAGTTAGCTTAATGGAGTTATGGTATTTAACATGTTTGCATTAACTGTGATAGAAAAAAGGTACCAATTAATGTTAGAATTTGTTTGCTAGGCATTTTATTTTGTATATACTAAGATAGCTACTGTTATGAGTTTAACTGTATACCCCCAAAGTAATATGTGCAGGTCCTAAAGCCCATTACCTAAGAATTTGACCTTATTTCGAAGCAAGATCTTCACAGCACTAATTAAGTTAGAATGAGATCATTATGGTGGCCTCTAATCCAAATGACTGGTATCCTTATCAGAAAGGGAACACAGATATAAGCACACAAGACAAAACATTTTATGAAAATGAAGGCAGAGATTGGGGTGGTACATCTAGACGTCAGAGAGTGATGAATATTGCCAGGAAATCACCAGAAGCTAGGAGAAACATGAAACAGACTTTTTCTTTTTTCATTATTGTGTACAGCATTTAGTGAGAGTGAATTGTGGTAGACAGACAAGGTGCTAGATGCCACTCCAATGTTGCTTCTCCTCTTTCTTAGCCTCAGTACCCTGTCTTTTAACAGTCCAGAGTTATGTCCTGGCTGAAAATCAAATTCTTTGTCTTTTTATAGCCAAGAGCAGCCATCAGACTGGGTTTTCATTAATAAAGTTTTACACAGAAATGTTGTGTGTTATTTCTAGGATGTTTTTGTAGAGGGAAGGGGTCTTCTGCTTTTCTCCTTCCTGCTGTTCTGAATGCAGATGACATGTTAAGATTGGCAGATCAAGGTATTTGCGGCACCTGGGTTCCCAGTGAGTGAGAAACTTCAAGTGAGAGCAGCAGCAGGCTGTCATTTCCAGTCTTCTTTCACTACAGAACCACTTTGTCAAGGACCATCTCTTGAAAATATAATTCTGTGAAACGGAGTTTGAGAAATGTATTTTAGGTGATCTAGAAGGAATGATGAGGTGGTTAATGGCTGAGATTCAGTAAAATCCATCTATAAACAGTGAGTGAGGCTTCTGACCTTTTGGGACGTTAGAGGGATGGTGAGATTTCGGCAGGGCCAATGGTCACCTCACAGCCCCATGCTGGGCCCAGTCATCAGTCTGTGAGGTCAAGGGGACCGTAGGTGGTTTGGTGGCCAACAGCAGTGACTGCTTCACCATATGGTGTGAGTCTGTAATTTTTCTGCCATGCAACTGCATGTTTATTGTGATTCTCTTGCTGATTGTCAGTTGACGTTAGACACTAAAGAATGTTTCCATGCCTCTCAAATATATCCTGGCTTCTCATAAACTTTTGTTCGTTATGGCTGAAATATGGACAGTGAGACCTTTTTCAGCCTGTAGTTTTGGAGCAGCTGTTTGACGTTTGTAAGAGAACATTTCTTTGTGTGCTTTAAACCACTGTAGATGGGAGTGAAGTCAACTTTATCATGGCTTTGGACAGCATTTTTCTTAAACTCTCTACCAAAACATAGTACATCAAGGCAAGCAAGTTGGAATTATTCACAGAAAGTATCTCTAATCCCCATCTAGGTTATGGTATCCTTATAAAAGAATTAAAGTAGGCATCATTTGAGAGATTCACATGAATTTTCATTATTGTAGTCCAGCACAGAGCTTAAACAATTCTGTGCTACTAGAGTTATTTCTTGATCTTGCAGCACAGGCCAAAAAATGGGTTCCTTGATTTGCTGGCCAGGTTTAGCATTCAGAAGAAATGAAATAGATCCATCAGGTTCCTGTGCTTGCCAGGCCAAGTGACCATTGAGGATATAAAACCTTATGTACATATGATATTATCATTAAATTGGAATTACTATTGTTATAGTTATTTTTGTTATATTTTATATTTTTTAACTGTAGGTTCTGGGGTACATGTGCAGATCATGCAGGATTGTTGCATAGGTATAGACATGGCAATGTGGTTTGGTGTCTCCATCCCCCTGTCACATAGATCTGGCATTTCTCCCCGTGTTAGCCCTCCCCAACCTTTCCACCACCTCCCCTCGCCCGCTGTCCCTCCCTTCCCCCCACCAACAGACCCCAGTGTGTGATGCTTCCCTCCCTGTGTCCCTGTGTTCTCCTTGTTCGGTACCCACCTATGAGTGAGAACATGTGGTGTTTGATTTTTCTGTTCTTGTATCAGTTTGCTGAGAATGATGGTTTCCAGATTCCTCCATGTCCCTACAGTGGACATTAACTCATTTTTTATAGCTGCATAGTATTACATGGTATATATGTGCCGCATTTTCCTTGTCCAGTCTATCATCAATGGCCATTTAGGTTGGTTCCAGGTCTTTGCTATTGTAAACAGTGCTGCTGTGAACATACGTGTGTGTGTGTCTTTATAACAGATCAATTTATAATCCTTTGGGTATATACCCAGTAATGGGATTGCTGGGCCAAATGAAATTTCTATTTCTAGGTCCTTGAGGTATCACCACACTGTCTTCCATAATGGTTGAACTAGTTTACATTCCCACCAACAGTGTAAAAGTGTTCCTATTTCTCCACATCCTCTCCAGCATCTGTTCTCTCCAGATTTTTTAATGATCGCCATTCTAACTGGCGTGTGGTGGTATCTTAATGTAGTTTTGATTTGCATTTCTCTAATGACCAGTGATGATGAACATTTTTTCATTTGTTTGTTGGCCTCATATATGTCTTCTTTTGAAAAGTGTCTGTTCATATCCTTCATGAACTTTTGGATGAGTTTTTTTTTTTTTCCTTGTAAATCTGTTTTAGTTCTTTGTAGATTCTGGATATTAGCCCTTTGTCAGATGGGTAGATTGCAAACAGACTTTTTCACAGCACTCTGAAGTTAACCAAGCCTGCTGGCACCTTGATCTCTGGAACTATGAGGCAATTGATTTCAGTTGCTAAGCCACCCAGTTGGTAATGTTTTGTTAAGACAAAAATTTAATGCAGATTTTCTAAAACAATGTTAAAATAGTGTAAATTGTACATATGTTTCAAGATAATAAACTTAGGTAGATCTAGATTTATCTATATTCACGTATATGTGTAACGATGAAACAGTATTTCACATATTAGAAAGTCAAAGGTGATTTGAAAAAAGTGGAAAGCATTTAATTAAAAAATGAAAGCCAACAGTAATAAAACTGAAAGTAAAAAACAAATGCAATAAAAGTATAATTATAGAATTAAGCAGCCTTTGCTTAGCAATCAATAGATCAATAAGCCTGAAAATCAATAAAAATACACAAGGCCTGAACAATAAAATTAAATAACTTGACCTAAATTAATTTATATAGCATATGCATCATTTTCAAGTCCAACTGAACACTTACCAAAATACACTCCAAGCCTTTAAACAAACTTAAAATATTTAAATGATTGTAAGCGCTTTATAAATGTATAAATTTTTCCCCGAGAAAAAAAAATCTCACAATTATTTTAGTTAATATTGTAATATTTCTTTTTTCTTAGTTATCTACTCATATATGATTAAGCTAGAGTCAGGAGGCCTGCTGTCTGTATTATTAGTATGGAAAAATGGAGAAAACACTGTTATTTTAGTCTCAGGGATGCTTCTGATAAGAACCCAGCAAACTTTTCTTGCACAGTGCCAGATAATTGATACTTAAGCTTTGGGGTCATGTGGTATCTACCACAACTACTCAAATTTGCCATGATAGTGTGAAAACAGTCATGGAATATAAATAAACAAATGAGCTTGGCTGGGTTTCAATGAAAATGTATGGACCATGTCATTTGAACTTGACAAAATTTTCATGTGTCAGAAATATTATTCTTTTCATTTTCCCCTCAATAGTTAAAAAATGTAAAAATCATTCTTAGTTCATGGATAATACAAAAACAGGAATCAGATAAGCTTCGGCTCATGTGCTTTATCCTTACTCTACATACCTGATGGAGAGTAATTACACTGGCAATCCTTCTTTGTGTGTAAAGACGTGCCTTTTACACTCCCTTCTTTACCCACCCGCCCCCTCACCATTGACCTAGTACACTGGCCCAGAATATCCTTCTTTAAGAGTGACAATGACATTTCCAATTTTAGAAGTGTAAAACAAAAAAAAATAATTTTCAACATATTTCACCTAAGAAATATATGGACAATTTTAAAGCAGTGTTTAATTCCATTCTAGAGTCTTTAATCTTCTGAAGAAAACGTGGTTATTCAGCTCTATTTTAACTCTTACAACCTGTTAGGTTGGATGAAAATTTTCTTAAACTATACAAACTGTGTATTCAAAAAACTAAAGTTTCATGTCTGTTACAAAAATAAATTTTAAAATACATAGGAGAAGAAAAGTAGTTCAAATTAATAAAAAGTAAATAAACATTTGAAAAATCTCTAAAATACTGAAGAACTCGAGAGGTACATACAGAGATTTTGAAAACCAGACTTGAGTCATAGCAAGGAGAATTTTAGAAACAGAAATTATTGCTGCAGTGACACAGACTCCTGACCCCTAAATTTTGGCAAGTTAGTACCTAAGGGATTAGATTTCTGACAACATGAATATATTTTGTTAAAAATGAGAGCATGCAAAATTAAGTATGTGTTTGGGAACACAGACACAGAAGAGGAGGCCATGTTTCAGTGTCAAGAGAATGCACATGTGATTTTCACTGGATAGGCCAACGACAGTAGAGATTGTCACAAAATAAAACATTTTCAAGTCCTGGCTTGTCCTCAAAAATAAATGTCTCATTTGAATTTTTAGCTTTAGGGCACAGAGTACTTTAAACACCAATGAGAAAAATCTAAGAAACATTATCAAGACGATTTAAGTCATGAAAATATAATGTATTTATATAATACTTCTAAAGTAGTCATGAAATGGTAATCAGAATAAGTTAAATGAAAAATAGAAATTTATAACATATTCTTTGTTGTGTGTGATGTATTATGTGTGTCTAATAATATCAAAATGTAGACTTATAGTCACAGGCCTAAAGCTGATGACTGACGTCAATTGAGAATTATCTTCCCAGAAGAAAATAAAACTTGAACTGCTCATTGTCAGGGAGTGTTACTGAGGATTTTACTCTATATCTCACACACTACAAATTATTCTTGTATTTCATGCTCAAGAAAATAAGATTTTCTTTCACTTGCACTGAGAATCATTGCTTTCAAAAGCCGACACGTTTTATGACATTTGTCTCATAGAATCCTGAGAAATGGACAGAACTGGTGTTATCTCCATTTATACATGGAGACACTGAGATTTAAAGACTAAGTGTTGTAGTCAAATACAGTTGGTAACTGGCTACAGCAGAATTCAGTTTACCAGAGTCCAAAGTCCATGCTCTTTCCATTAAAACGCACTACTTTCTTCCGTAAATGTGTATTCCTCGCAATGGTTTGCCTGTTTGAGATGTTTAATAGTTAACCACAAGTAAGACCTTATATTTGTAGAATGTTTTGCTATTTAACCAAACTTTCCCATAGATTACTTGAGGTTACAGACCATGTGAGAAGGCAGGGAAACTAAAAATATTTCATTTTATACAGAAACCATCTGGATTTTAGAATGTTTGACCTAATTTTGTTGGCAAGTATGCTCAGGCATAAATAAAGGATACTGAGATTGGATCTCTATTCTTCTAGTTCCAAGTATTTCAAGCTTTTCTATCATTATATATTGCTTCTTAATAAGTATTTTTATTGTTTGTAAATGTGTATAGTTCTATATTTATAATATGCTTTCACATAAATTTTGTCAGTGTCAGAACATCTCTTTGAGATATGTAAGGCAGCATTGTAAAGGGGAAACAATTTAGAATTTGGTAATAGAAAGCCTATGAAGCAAAGCTTTATCCTTGTTTTTTCTTTCTTTGAAATTTTCTTACTGTATGTTTATTACATGCTAAGAATTATTCTGAGAATGTAAGTGATTCTCTAAACATGACATTGAAGATTCTATAAATAAAACAGGAGGAAATGGGCAAAGGAAAATTGTGTAATTTTGCAATAGTGTCAAGCTCATACTCTTAAGACAGAAGCTTGTACATTATGCTATGGAGTATCAAAAAAGAGCCACTGAAAGTAGAAGATTCAAGGGAAATCTTTCTGAAACGGATGACCTTTGAGCCGAATTTTAAAAGATGAATAACAGCAATATTATATAGAAAGAAAGTTATATGCTGGCAAAAAGAAATAGATCAGAAGATGTTTAGGCAGTAAAACAATATCTTCAGACATATTAACAAGTATACTGGGGGAATCATAGGAAGTGACCAACAAGTTAAACAGTACCCAATTCCTCACTGCTTACTGAAGATAAAGTAAAAAGACATATATGATAATCTAAGGAGTGTAAAATGTACAGCAAAATTTGTGTCAACCCATAGAAAGACTTTAGGTTATACCATGAAAACTTTATGGCTTAGAAAAGTCACGTAGAATGTAGATGAGAAGAGACAGAAAATAGGGAGATAGAAGAATATAAGTAGAGGAATGAGACCAGAAATTGAGACCTCCAATGTCAGTAATTAGAAAATGGGGAACCAGGAACAGGATAGATAGTTTTGACAGAAAATATGATAAATATGTTTATAGAGAGATGAAGTTAGAATTTCTCATGATTTCCACAGGGATATGGAATTTACATATACAGATCTTGAGCATAGCAGAGAATTCTTGGCTAGAAGTTTTAATTTGGGACATACAGGTGTATCCCAAAGGACAGAGGAAAATAAAAAATTTATTCAAATGCCAACTTTAACATGAGATGAAGAAAAGACTGAGTAAAGAGACTGAAAAATACTGAAATATAAGGATAAACATCAGAGACAACTACAAAAAGTATTGAGAAGAAATGGCCACGAATTAGGGCCATAAAATTCAATGTGGTGGTTGCCAACAATGCCAAGTAGTCCAACAAATATAAATGCCCCCAACTTTGAAAATTTGAAGGTTATCTGTATACTCAGCTACAGCTGTACAGCTTTACAGCCTTTGGTAACTTATGCCTCAGCTGATTTGTTCAAAATCCGTAGAAAATAGCAGCTACATTAAAGGATTCACTAAGTATTAATAGAAACATGCAAAGTATTCAAAACAGTCATTATTTTAGAGAGGACATTTAAAAATTTCTCTCAAATACATGTCCTGTACCCATAATCTGGAACTGAGATAAAGAGAGGAAAAGTAGTAAACTGAAAGTTACATGACCAGAGAATAACAACCTCAAAACTTGAACCCAGCTCTCCAAATTTTACATCCAGTAGACCATAGTTAGTATTCTTAAATGCTGAAGGGGAAAAATAAAAAACTGTACTGATTTTTAAAAATTTATAGAAAAGCATGAGAAAAATTCTGGCACCAAAAAAACACAATTGTGTCAGAAATAATAACTTGTGGAAAATATTCTAGACTTCCTATTGTAACTCATTTCCCATGTCCAATCCGTCACCTTGAAGTTAAAATTTTTGACTCTCTTTGACGGTCATTTCTAATTATTCATTTTAAAATTATGCAGTAAAGACATTTATATCCCTCTCTTCTCTGTCACCAACTCTTAGTTCTAATTGTTTCAAATTTCATGAAAGTGGAGTAGTGACATTTACATCGCTTTTTATTTGAAAGTGACAAAGTTAAGGGGAAAAAAACCAAAATGCTGCCTTTGACAAAACCAGGAGATCTACAATACCAAAACTTAACATGAGTGAGTAGAGAGGAGATGGAGAGTTGTTAAGTGACTTAACAGTGCTGAGAGAGGTCAGAATTAACAACCTACAAAAGCAGATACTAATGGGAAACAATTTGACTTACCTGGGAAAAATCAGGAAAAGGTTGGTAATTGATAGAGGTTACTGGTGAGTGAAAATGATTTAGTTTGAACGTGTGTTCAGAAAAACCATTTAAATTCCGTGGGCCACCTGATTTTGTACACTCTAAAGGATGTTTCTCCCTGACCCATATAAAAGACAGTAGGGACAAAAATTGAGCCAAAATGTCACTGGTCTATTAAATGCAAACACAAAAGAGATGAAACGGTGGTATTAGGTAGCGTGACATACCTAGAGCACTCTTTCTTTCTTCATGTTTAGAATGGCCACAGACAGGTCATTGGATGGTAGAACCAGAAAAGGTCTACAGATTTGCCCAGTAGAAATTCACATGTAAAAAGAATATTGGCTGTACAAGCTAAATATAATGGATCTCAATAATTAATGTATTGTGCCCAGATGTAGAATTCTTCCAATGGCTTTTTAATCTGTTTACTTAAATTTGAATCAAGGAGCAAAAATTATGTGATGTTTTAGAAGGATTTCCAACATAAAGGACAGATCCCAAAAGAGTAATATAAGGGAAGCTCAGAATTTTTCCAGGAATATTCCGTGGCACCATCTCACTATTTAAAATACAAACAAAAATTACACAAATATTTTTAAAACCCTCTCAGTGCAATGCTGAAAGTTTGCTGGTTGCATGCTTGGTTGCGATTCAGAATGCCTCGTAGAACTTGCGTTTTTGGAATAGGATATGACTCATTGTTTATATTAGAAATGATTTTATAATGCAGATTCATGAAGGCAGAAAGTGTTGCATTATCATGGGGTATCTATTTTGTGCTGAAATAAAATTACAAATTTAAATTGGACTTATCGTAATACATATATTCCCATTTTAACTGAAATAAAACTTTGAGACATATGTCTTCAAAATTATAATACATTCATTTAGAGATACCCAGGTTAGCATAATTTCCATGTTTTTAAACCTTGTCCTTTGTCTCTGCCACCAGAAAAAGCATATTTGAACTAAACTAAGACAAGTTTAGTCAACTAATTTTAAAAAGGTAGTTATCTGCAAATGTTGACTTTTTGTTATCAACACAAACATATTTCTTTGCAGAGGGCCTAAAACACTAGTGAGCCAAGACATGTCATCTAAGAATATGACTATGACATAAGAATTACATTTGTTTCACATTATATAATGTCACTGAGCATTAATTTAAAAATTTTTCAGGTTTATCGTTGATTGTTTTTTAGATAAATTATTAGGCCGATTTTGACACATTCCACAATTGTTCAGTCCAACTAAGGAGGTACATTTCAGGCAGTAGCTCCTGACTGAGCCACAGAAGCATGGATATTCAGTCCTCCTAATATTCTTCTAAAATATTTCGTTGTTTTATGCAGTTATCAAATTAGGGGATTCCAAAAGCATGGATAGTTTCTTGTAACTGGTGATCGTATATTGTAGACAATGCTTATTTTAAATACTATAGAATGAAAATATTGGATGTATATTGAGTAATACCTGATTAGAAACTCATCTACCACTTCTATATTTTGTTACTCCTTTAAAGCAATTTATAAGGCTGGTATGATATTACAAAAAAAAGATTTATTTTGTATGTTTGTGCCTTCTAGTGTGACAGTGCCCATATCTAGATTATGGTTGCCAGAGAAAAAATGCACAATATCCTATACGTGATATAGGATCAAGACCATTACCTTAATGACATGCAAATATAATAGCACTTGATTTACACTTTTATGTTGAAAAAAACATGTTAAAGTTATAATTTAGGGAAAATAGCTGTCTTAGTAATATAACCTTTTCCTAAATATTTTAAAATAGCAATGAAAAGGAATTCCTAAATAAAATTTGCAGATATTTTTCTCAAAGTTTATTTTAAGAAATTACATGAGTACATAATTTTACTGCATTTTTTCTAACCCAGACTAACTTAGAAAACTAAATTTTTCTTTTATCTTAAAATTCTACTTTATTATGCTATTAATTTTGATAGCTTCTCTGATCTCAAGGACAGTAAAACTTGTAACAAATATCTGTTCATGTTTGAATTTGGATTTCTATGACTGAGTAGCCAGTATTTAACTACATTATCAAATAACTTAGGTGAAAATCCGGAGATAATAAGAACAGTGTCAGTGCTAGGTAGGTTATTATAGAAATAGAAAATCTGGGAAATAATTAAACTTTATAAATTTGAAGAAAGAGTCTAAATAAGTTTAAAATATTCAATGGCTAGTAAACATTTCCATAGCATGACCTAATGAATCATTTACGTCAAGACATTGATGATCCAATTTATTAAAATTATTTTAATACTGGTGTAGATTACAAAATCACAGAGTCCTGTTAGTTGAGTTAATATTTCCCAAGGTCATTTAATCCCATGATAGAAAATATTTCAATAGGTGCTCATAGAGAAAAAATAAGAAATTGATACTCTAATGAAGACATTCTAAGGAGTCAATGAAGTCAAAACTTGTAACTGAGTTACAAAACTTGTAACTATTAGAAAAAATGAGAACTGAGTCAAATAACATATAGGAGTTTGTAGAGGTTGAACAGTTCTGGAGAAGAATAAGGTCATTATTTTTTATGCTGTTTCAGAATTGAGTGGCTAAAATAGAGAAAAATGTCATTAGAGTTCAAGTTCAGGGCCTGGGATGCCAATTTGTCAGAGGGATTATCTAAGTAGATTTTTACGTTATCTTTGATGAGAGATTGAGAGGCAGAAGCAAAGAGTGGAAGGCCAGGGAAAGACTGATGAAGTTGTTGGTGAGTAATATAGAAAGGAATAAAAAGGTGTGTATGACTAAGTTTAAGTACCAAAGAGCAACGGTATTTCGGACAACATCAGAGGGAAATGGTCTGGATAATAATAAAGTACGTTGAACACCATCCTCATATCACAGTCCT
The DNA here is from genome assembly GCA_963573385.1 of Cacajao melanocephalus. NCBI lineage: Eukaryota > Metazoa > Chordata > Mammalia > Primates > Pitheciidae > Cacajao > Cacajao melanocephalus. The sequence continues at coordinate 45,009 of CAUYLG010055505.1, forward strand.
AATAATGACTGAGAAATGTGGAGAAAATTTCCCTCAAATTGAGAGAGTAACAGTAATATGTTACCAAGAATAGCCCCATTTTAATTGAAATATTCAGCAATGATTATATGGTCAAATTTGTTACCTGAGGAATATAGTTCTGAGAGAGCACAGCGGGAAATTTTAGGAGGAAAGGCAACTGAAGGAAGTTGGACTTGGAAAGATCAAGTCCAGAAAATGCTGGAACCAGGGTATATGAGAAGATACATGATTTATAGTCATACATCTGAGCCAGAGGTCCAGGATTACAAGAATATGGGATATGGTTAAAGGAGCCAAAATTTAGACAGCTCTCAGTTACAGAAATGTTGCATAGGAATTGAATGAGAAGGACTCTGGGTCTTTTAAGATTTAATTGTTCTGGAATACACTGTAATTCCAAGGGAGTCTCTGAAGCAGTCTTATTACTATTTTTACTTCATCTCTTCCTCTAATGATGCCAAATCTAATCGGCACTAGGTCTCATTAATTATATCTGTTGACTATTTCTATTATCTCTCCTTCCACCCTTCACTATTGCTGCTGCCACTGCCTTAGCTTGTGTCAATCCTCTTTGAAAAGAAGTTAAAAGTTAAAGCAGTTAAAATCTACAGACTGAAGTTTGGCTGATTTTTCGAAAACACAGATCTTCCTTGTTACTCTTCTGTTAAAAATATGTAAAGGTCTTCTCACTGTTTATTAAATGCCTTGGCATTTTATACAAGGATCTTTATAATTTGGAAACTGTCTCGTGTCATTTCCTGCCTCTGTACATATTCAGCCAAAGCTTTAACAGAGTCAAACTGCTAACATTTCTCCAAACACAATGTAATTATGTAGTCAGTGCTTCAGAGCATCACTTTGCTCAACTGCCTTCTCTATTCACGTAGCCTTTTTGGTGATTATTGAAGACTTGGTTTCTTTACTACCTTCCTTGAATTTACACAGAAAGTTAGGTTCAAACTTTATTTTAAGCTAGATTTATTTAATGTTTTCTATTTGTTTGTCTACCTCTTCTGCTTTATTAAACTACTAGAGAGGACTTAGACTTGCTTAATTTTTAAATACACACTGCATTGCTTGTTACATAGTAGACAACTTTTTGTTGAACAAATAACTAGGAAATCATATTGATTGAATCTTGTCACTAAAATATCTGAGGATAATTTATGTAAAATGTTTTAATGAGGACAGTCAATTAATCAACAAAATATTCATTTTATAGGGGTAAGAACACACAAGGTAGTGATTAAAAAGCTAGCCAAAAAAGGAATCCATACATTTCAGCAAATGTTTCCAAGGCTCATTTAATCTACAGGCTCCCCCTTTGGAAAGAAATAATTCAGGAGAAAATTCTACTAATCCCTTTGGCATGATTAGTAATGGCAATTGCTTCAGAGTTGCATTTGGTGAAACCTGTTCAATGTCAAATTTGAAAGCTTTAAAGGAAATAATGGTACATGTTGGGTGGCAAAGCTGTTGGTCTGGTCCCAACAGCCCTTCTTTGTCTTCTTTTCATCTAATTCCATTAGAATCAGTCACCCACGTGTCAGGGTAGTAGCTTTCATGAAAGAGTTATGTTAAGGCTTAATCTCGATAAAGTGCAGGCAATACTAACCTGTCAGTAGAAACACTGATAGAATGTGGCCTGAAATAAAAACCACCCTTTCGCTACAAAGACATACCTTTCTGCAGTTCTGAAGATTCAAAACGATGTAAAATTCCTGAGTATATGTGCTTATGTGTAATAACTTACATACTTGGGAAATCACACCTGTGCTCCATGTCCACATTTCAATATGTACTATATGAGCTTGTTTTGATTTAGAAGCCCGTTTGTCAATTAACCTGTGGCATTTTAATTTTTCCTGTTTCGAAATAATATAACTAATACTGTACTTTTTGGTAATGTGACCCTGTTGAGTTCCTTATTGACTATTAATTTTGCTTGAGTGGCTTGTCTAATTTAAACTTGAAAAGAAATCACCTTCACACTTGTTGTCAGTATAATTATATATCCTGACTGAAAATCTGAGACTCATGTCCATTTTTAAATATTTCATTTGGAAAAAATAATGTTCTCTAATAATCAAGCAGTGGGTATGCTTAATGGAGGTAATTAAGTAGTTCTTAGTCAAGGGAATACTCAAAGATTATCCTAAGTATTAAAAGTTCCCCTGCTCTTCTCACTTCCTCTTTGCTGGTATAACCATTACAGTTTAGAATAGATATGTTTAAGTTATCCACTAACAGAGCGTGATCTTTAAAATTATTAAACATATAATTATAAAATTGCTTTCTATAGAATCTTTTCTGGTAATTATCCAGTAAAGCATTTTCTTCACAGTTAATCTACTTAGCATTAATTATAATAAACCAGTCATTTCATTTTATGACAGTATTAAAACTATTTCTTATATTTTCTATTTTTCTATATAATTCCTTGTTTAGTTTCTCCTTTTTTCTTCTTTCTATCTTTACTTTGCTCTTTTGAAAGTTTTTCTACTTTTGTCTTTTTTTTTTTTTTTTTTAGATGGAGTCTCGCTCTGTCACCAGGCTGGCGTGCCGTGGTATGATCTTGTCTCACTGCAACCTCCGCCTCCCAGGTTCAAACAATTACCCTGCCTCAGCCTCCCAAGTAGCTGGGACTACAGGCATGCGCCACCATGCCCAGATAATTTTTTGTGTGTTTTAATAGAGATGAGGTGTCACCATGTTGGACAGGATGATCTAGATCTCCTAACCATGTGACCCACCTGCCTCAGCCTCCCAAAGTGCTGGGGTTACAGGCATGAGCCACCATGCCCAGCCCTACTCTTGTCCATTTTAAGGCAATTTATTCTTCCTTTCACCTTTACTTACATGAAATTTCTATTTTTTTTTTCTTTAAAAAAAAATGTTTCAAGATTACTAAGGGTAATGAATTATTGAATCACGTGATCACATAAGTAAAATTCCTACTTAGATGTGGTAGGCATTGGCACTGTGAGGTTCAAAAGACTTAGGCCCTACTTTCCAAGAGCTTAAAATACTGTAAAGAATTTAAGACATACAAATGAATAGGTGAATCCAAGGGCAATCTATAATGGACACAAGCTGAGCGGCATAACATCTAGTTAATATGAATAGAAGAAATATCTTTAGACAATTATTCATATTAGCTAGTTGCAAAATAAATGGAAGCACTTTGAATATCAGACGGTAATGTATCTTTTAATAATAGATACGTCATTTGTGAGGTGAAGGCCGTAATAGTCTCATCTACTTAACAATGATACTTGAAAGCCAGAGAGTACAACAAATCATGTCATTAACAATCTAAATAATAATTACATGAATGTATTGTGCTTAAAGAAATCTAGAGATACACTTTTCAATCTGTTTATTAGATTTTATACAAAAATAACACTGATGATCTCTCTTGTTACTTGTCAGTCTACCGTTAACAAGTGAATACAGAAAGCTGTTTAGAAATCAAAATGATACTATTGATAAAGAACATGACAGCACTGAGCATAACTCTTATAAGAAAAGGAATTTTCTCTAGAATAAAGCAAGAAGAAAATTCACCTTCATGTAGATACAGTGAAAAATAAGTATACTCAGCTAAAATATTTAGCAATAGACGTTACATCATATTTGAAGAGAGACATAATTTCTATTTACACATAACTTGCCATACACTTAGTGGTTAAGAAACACATTTATGATCTCAAAATTTTTGTGGGTAAAAAGTCCAGTGACAGATCAATTGAATTCTCTGTTTAGGCTCTTACTTGCATAAAAATATTGACTGGAAGTGTGAGATCCTTTGAAGTAAAAGCTCCCGTAGGCTGTTGACAGCATTCAGTGCCTTGATGGCTGCTGAACTAAAGGTGTCAGTTCTTTGCTTACTGTTAGCTAAAGGCCACCTTCAGCTCCTGCTGTGTGGCCTTCCCATATGGTGGCTTATAATATGGTAGCTTACGTTTTCAATGCCAGCAGAGAAGAGATTAATCTAGCAAGATGGATGTTACAATGTTATGTAGCGTAATACCATACAGACAATCAGATATTCTCATTAGTTAAAAGCCAGTAACAGGTCCTGTCAATATTCAAGGTAGAGGTTACACAAAGACATAAATACAGGAGGCAAGTGACAGTTTTTGACTTTATTTATTTATTTTTGGTCTAATACAAGTGTAGCCATCTGTGCTCTCTTGTGTATTATGGCATGACATTAATTAACAGTATTAAGTCATATTGTTAATAATTGCTAGAGCAGCTGCAGGGCATATGTTACATAAAATCTAAATCCATGTAAACATTTATTTATATTTTAATGAATAATGTTAAAATTATTTTTTAATTTTTAAATTGTTTTATGTGTGATTCACGTATTTACAATTTTTTTTCCATGGTTGAACTATTAAAGTGGAAGTAAAATACTCAAAATGACCTAAGTGTGCACTTTACTATACTAGCTTCTTAGTTTGCTAGGGTTGCCATAACAGAATACCACAAGCGAATGACTCAAATAGCAAAGACTTAGTTCTCGTAGTTCTGGAGCCTGGCAGTCTGAGATCAAAAGATGGCATGTTTATTTTTTTCTGAAGTCTCTGCTTGAATTGCAGATGGCCACCCTCTTTCTGACTCTTTACATGATCGCCCTTCTGTGCATGTGCCCTGGTCTGTATTTGTAAAAATTTCTTCCTCTTATAAAGACCGATTGGATTTGGGCAAATTGTAATAGTCTCATGTAATCACTTCTTTAAAGTCCTGTTTCCAAATATAGTCACATTTTGAGGTACATGGGGTTAGAACTTCAACACTGGGATTTTTAGGGTGGGGGACAAGAGTCCTCCCCTAACCCTAGATGTGTAAAGTTTGGAGAGACATGAAACAGTTCCTGCCTAGAAGAACATAGACTAGGCATAATTATATAGTAAAAGAATGCAAACCCAATTTCATTTACTAGCAATAGAATCCTTTGGTTTGTCCTAGACCTTGGAGAGATCTGTGACAATGATGGCGACATGCGCCAATGGCTGCAGCCATGAAGGGCAGCATTAGCAAGTATTTTGCTGGTTTGTGGCCTCTTGCAAGTAATTTGCTATTAGTAATAAAAGTATCTTACATAATTTCTAAGTAATTTACACCAACATTGATCTGTTTAATAAAAAACATTTTCTTAATGTTTTTTATGTTAAAGATTAAAATTAAAACAAAATTATAGTATATTAATAAAATAGTGGGAGGAAAAGTTCTAAATATCTGAACTAATAATATACGTTAAATATCAAATTTAACACTGGAAGTCTTTTCCTGAATAATTAGATTTCCTGTAATAAACTGATAATTAGGAGACTACGTCCAAATATTTTAAATAAGAAAAATATAATGTATTACGTGTTGACTCAAAGTACATAGCCAATCTCCTAAAATGTAAACAAAATACAATTAAATGAATACATATGTGTTTGTATATTTAAAGCACAATAGCATGTTAGAATGAAACATGCTATAGAACGTTACTGTCTAATCAAACTATTACTATTTATGGTGGACTGAGGGCTTATACTTTTCTAGTTATTAGAAGGACTGCTGTTAGCTTTTTGCATCTAATTTTCTTCAAGAATCACCTAGTCAGAACAGTATCACATTTATTTCTGGAGTAGTCTGAATCCAGTGAGTCACACTTAGTTCACAAACTCTTGACAACCGTAAATAGCCATTCTAGCTTCAAGGCTTCCTGCAGGTTGAGCTAAAACCTTTCTAGGGATTATATCAGAGCTGAAATTGTCCCTCTGCCCAGTTATCTCTCTCTCCCTTTCGTCTACAGATGAAGATCCTAAGAACACTCTCTGTCAACCTCCTGAATGTTAATCTCTGCCTTAGAGTTTTCAATTAAATTACATACTCATTAGTTTTTTTTTTTTTTGATGCTTGGAGCATTTTTCAAAATGTCCACATGTGGTTTTGATGTCCTACAGATGTTTTCCATACATTTTAGTATCATATTGAGTAAATAGGTCATAAACTTTTTTATATAGCAATAACAGAAATGTCATACTAAAAAATACACAACATTCTACATTTTTGCAGAACAATGCAGCAACAGGTTCTATAAAATACTGTAAACTTGAGAAACATCTTGAAGATTAGGTGTGAACATTGCAAAAGCTTCACTTAGGAAAAAGTTCAGAGCCCTGATTATATGATTTATTAAACAAGAAAAAGTGAAAATAAATTAATTTAGCATTTAGCTAAACAAATTCAGATGAACACCAAAGTACCCAAAAGAGCAAATGGATAGAATTGGTAATGATAAATAAGCATTAAAAATTATTAAACAATAAATTTGAGAAATAATCAAAAATTTTTTTAATTTATATAAAGAATATGAGGAAAAAATAATGCACTACTAACCTATTAGCAAATATATAGAAGAAAGAACTAAATGCTCTAGAAAGTGATATTAAAAATGACAAAATCTACAATATAGGACAAATGAAGAATAAAGAAATATGAGAAAGAGATTTTCCTGTAATGACTATTTGAAAATGAGTAGTAAAAGTGAAGTAAAAGAACTCTTGAATAAGGAAAGATATAACAGAAAATAAATACACTGATATTATGGGATTAATGTAACAAAACTACATAACCTACATCTGGGAGAGTGATTTATTTTAAAATATTCATCTTATTACTGTGGATGTAATTGGATATAGATATCTTTGTAGAAAATAAATGGTCTTCATATAAAGGATCAGCAATATATGCTTTTATATAAAATTGAAAAGAATATTAAAACTCCTAAATTAAAAACCAGGAAAGTTACACCTTGATAAATCTTCTTGAAATAGGAAAATAAAGTAAAAGAATAAATATAATATAAAAAGGAATAATACCAAATGGAAGTGTTCACACTATTTCCCACCATAATGTCAGGTGGTAAGGTTTGGCTGTGCCCCCACCCAAATCTCATGTTGAATTGTACTTCCCATAATTCCCATGTGTCATGGGAGGGATCTGGTGGGAAGTGATTGGATTGTGTTGGTGATTCCCCCATGCTGTTCTCATAATAGTGAGTTCTCACGAGTTCTGATGGTTTTGTACACATCAGGCATTTCCCCTGCAGGCACATCTGTCTCCTGCTGCCTTGGGAAGAAGAAAATTTTTGCCTCCCCTTCTTCCATGTTTGTAAGTTTCCTAAGGCCTCCCCAGGCATGTGTAACAGTGAGTCAGTTAAATCTCTTTTCTTTATAAACTAGTCAGTCCCAGGTATTTCTCCATAGCAGTGTGAGAACAAACAAATGTAATACATTGCTACTGAGCTAATGGGGCACTGCTGTAGAAATACCCAAAAATGTGGAAGCGGCTTTGTAACTGGGCAACAGGCAGAGGTTGGAAGAGTTTGAGGGCTCAGAAGAAGACAGAAATATACGGAAACGTTTGGAACTTCATAGAGACATATTGAATGGTTTTGACCAAAATGCTAATAGTGGTATGGACAATGAAGTCCAACCTGAGGTGGTCTCAGATGGAGATGAGGAATTTCTTAGGAACTGGAGCAAAGGTAACTTGTTAGGCTTTAGCAAAGCATTTTGGTGGCATTTTGCCAATGCCCTAGAGATCTTTGGAACTTTGAATTTGGGAAGGCATGATTTAGGATAGCTGGTTAGAAAAATTTCTAAGTGGTATAATCTTCAAGAGGAAGTAGAGCATTAAAATTTGGAAAATTTGCAGCCTGATGATGTAACAGAAAAGAAATACTCATTTTTTCTGGGGAGAAATTCAAGCCTACTGCATAAGTAAAAGGAACAGAATGTTAATCAAGATAATGAAGAAAATGTCTCCAGGGCAAGTAAGGGACCTTCACAGCAGCCCTTCCCATTATAGGCCTGAAGGCTTCTATAGCATGTTTCATTCTAAAATGGTTTCTGGGCTGGGCCCAGGTCTCCCCTGCTCTGTGCAGCCTTAGGACAGGGTGCCCTGCATCCCAGCTGCTTCAGCTCCAACCATGGCTAAAAGGGGCCAAGGTCCAGCTCAGGCCGTTGCTTCAGATGGTGCAAGCCCCAACCCTTGGTGGCTTCCATGTGGTGGTGAGCCTGTGGGTACACAGAAGTCAAATGAGGTTTGGGAACCTCTGCCTAGATTTCAGAGGATGTATGGAAATGTCTGGATATCTAGGCAGAAGTTTGCTGTAAGGGCAAAGACCTAATGGAGAACCTCTGCTAGGACAGTGCAGAAGAGAAATGTGGGGCCAGAGGCACCTGTCAGAGTCCCTACTGGGACACTCCTACTGGAGCTGTGAGAAGAGGGCCACCATCCTCCAGACCCCGGAATGGTAGATACAACAAAACTTGCACCATGCACTTGGAAAAACTGCAGACAATGCCAGCCCATGAAAGCAGCCAGGAGGGGAACTATATGCTGCAAAACCACAGAGGTTGAGCTTCCCAAGGACATGGGAACCCATCTCTTTCATGAGTATACCCTGGTTGTGAGACTTGGAATCAAAAAGATCATTTCGGAACTTTAAGGTTTAATGATTGTCCTATTGGGTTTCAGACTTGCATGGGGCCAGTTTCTCCCATTTGGAATGGGTGTGTTTACCCAGTGCCTTTACCCCCATTGTATCTAGGAATTAACTAACTTGCCTTTGGTTTTACAGGCTCTTAGGCAGAAGGGTCTTGCCTTGTCTCACATGAGACTTTGGACTTGGATTTTTTAGTTAATGCCACAATGAATTAAGCCTTTGAGGACTGTTAAGAAGGCATAATTGCGTTTAGAATGATATGGTTTGGCTGTGCCTCCCCCCAGATCTGATCTTGGATTGTAGTTCCCATGATCCCCATATGTCAAAGGAGGAACTGAGTGAGAAGTGATTGGATCATGGCTGTGGTTTTCCCCATGATGTACTCAAGATAGTGAGTCAGTTCTCAGGAGATCTGATAGTTTTATAAGCATAAATCATTTCCCTCTATGATATTTCTCTGTTCTGCCACCTTGTAAAGATCACTTTTGCTTTCCCTTCCACCGTGATGGTAAGATTCTTGAGGCCTCCCTAGCCATGTGGAACTGTGAGTCAATTTAACTTCTTTTCTTTATAAATTAGCCAGTCTGGAGTATTTCTTCATAGCAGCCTGAGAACAGGCTAATATAACAGGTAATCATCTATTTGGTTTAGAAGCAAACCTATCTATGTTCTATTTAAAAAGGACACATTTATTAAAGTGTAAGAAAACTTTAAAATAATGAACCGAGAAGGAGTGTCAACATTAATATCAAGATACGATTAGATTTAAAGGGCATAAATACATTAAATGAGACATGTAATTTTAAGAAAAATGTAAGGGAAATACAGTAATGAATTTGTATCTTCCAGATAACTGACTGAAACACTAAAATTTTAGAAATGCAAAGCTAAGTTGATAAGCAAAATTTTCATGGAAAATTTTAATATCCCTCTTATAAACTAAATATTCTGGTGACAATGATAAATATAAAAAATATGTTCCATTTAGTTTACTTATGTTAATATTAGATGACATGTGTGCATATGTTTAATCATATATCCCTCAAGTGGAGAACATATTTTTGTGTTCAGAGAGTATTTACAAATATTTTTCATGGGCTTGGCTACAAAGTAAATGTTTATAGATTAAAATAATTAGATGCGTTCATGTCACCATCTTTAGTCATATCTAAAAAGGTAGACATTAATCAATTTTTACCAAAAATATAAAGGCAGTTTAAAAACCAAGAAACACACTGCTAGGTGATTTTTAGAGTGAAGAAGAAATCTATCAAAAATGTACAAATACATAGGAAACAACAAAAAGTAGAACGTGCTATTCCAAAGCTTATGGGACACAATGAAAATGATTCACATGAAATAATGTAGCATAAAAAGATGTCACTATTTTAGAACAGAGAAATGACATCTGTATACTTACTTTGAAAAAGTTTTTGTGTCATTCATATTAGGGAATTAATAAAATTAAATTCATAAATGGAACTCTTCAAATGGTAAAAAAGAATAAATATTTTCAGAACCTGTTTCCTTTAGACTTACCCTTGAGACAAATCTCTTGGTTATCTGATGAAGAAAAAAGGAAGAAAATGTAAAATCTGACAGCTCTACGAAGATACCAGTAGTCTGATAGAAACAGAATAACACTGCCTGCAGTAAATTTGATTTCCTAAAGGAAAACAATAATTTTCCAACAAAATAACCAAATGTATGCACAAAGAAAACATTAGGATAATAATTAAAGAGATTTCACTGATAATTTCATAGCAAGGATCACTTGAAGAAAGCAAGGATTACTTGAAGAAAATGTATTTGAAGAATTCAGCATCATCTGTGGTACACAGAAAGAAATTAGTACTTTTCTTTATAAATTACCCAGTCTCGAGTACTTCTTCATAGCATTACTTTTTTATTTTAGGAAGAACAGGAAACCATGATGAGAATATTGCCATGATTTATTCTTGTCCTGTTATCCCTTATTTCTCATTTTTCCTTCTGAAATGCTCTAGGAATTATTAGAAATTCTAAGTGTAAGAGAATTAATATTCAATAGACCATTATTTTTGTTTTTATCATTGTTTATATCAATTATTTTCTTTCCTAATGAGATGATTTTGCACTTTGGCCTTGGGGGAAAAATGTTTTATTACAAATAATAATCTAAACGTTGCTTAGAGATCTTTACCTTTTTAGTAAATGTCAGGAAGTTTTTTTTTTTCAAGTGGCATTTTGTGTCATATGCTTCACTCAACAAAATAGTGCTATATTTACTTTAAATTTACTCTTAAAAATAAGGAAACTGTACCATAAAAGTAGTCAAAACTCTCTTCCTATTGAAATTTGAAACACATTCTGAAGTCAGAGAAAAGCTGAATTTAAAGTATAATTCTGTGATATAAAAAGATAGAAATATAAAGCATAAGTATAAATTATACTTAATGGAATTGAGTAAACAAAAAATAAAAAAGATTTTTAAACCTAGTCATATTACGATTGAGTAATATATTACTATGTAGAGTAGTTGTATTCCAGTTGTGTTGATTATAAATCATGAATTTTCTTCTGAAATACGTGATAAAAATCGGAGGTCTTTTCCTGCAGAGAAAACCTCCAGTTAAATAAATTTGGAAATTTTGGCGAGAAAGGGAATGTAGTGATGAATATCTTAGGATCAAGCCGTGTATGACTGAATAAATACTAGTGATGTAAAGATTCCTGGGAGTTGTCAAATTTGTCAAATTTTAATTTCTAGCAGTTTGATGACATTGCCATTATGTATTGATTATGAAATCTCTTTAGACATCATCCAGTCTCTGAATTGTCGCTTATATTAGCCATTTCCTTCCTTCACATACTTTTTTTTTTTTTTTGTCTCACACAGTCTGACAGACCTGGACTAAAATAGAATACATCTTTTATTATAACTATCAATGTCTTCTAGAAACAAATACCTAAAGATACAGGGCTTCAATAAACAAACTTTACTAACTAAAGTTTTAATGTATAATTCCACTAGTAAGTTTACATAAAATGAGAGAGAAAATACCTATATATATAATGATTGTCATACAACAGTGGCATAAAGAAAAAAATAACAACTGAATATATGTTTAAAACATTGTATAATAATATATTCATCCTTCAGTTTTGTGTTTTTTAGTGTTAATATCTAAAACAAGTAAATTGGAAGTAATGTAGGACTAGATACTAACTGAATACAATCTATGAAAAATTTTCCAATGGAATATTGTTTTTGTTTTCTGTATGATTAAAAAAGAGGAAGTAGTTCTTTATTACTAAGACATGACCACGCCTCTAATCCCAGCACTTTGGGAGACTGAAGAGGGCAGATCACCTGAGGTCAGGAGTTCGAGATTAGCCTGGCCAACATGTTGAAACTCCGTCTCTACTAAAAATGCAAAATAATGTGCCAGGCAAGGTGGCGCACACCTGTAATCCCAATCACTTGGAAGGCTGAGGCAGGAGAATCTCTTCAACCTGAGAGATGGAAGTTGCAGTGAGCTGAGATGGCACCACTGCTCTCTATCCAGCCTGGGTGACAGAGTGAGACTCCATCTCCAAAAAAAAAAAAAAAAAAAAAAAAGTGAGTAACGGTTAAAAGAACTCTGTTCCTCTGTGATTATGTGTAGACATGTTGAATTAATCACGTTTATTTAGTCTAAAATAAAACATATACTGTTCAATCTTAAATCAATGAATTATGAACATTGAGACAGAGTTTGATTTAAAATTTGCTTTGCACTTTATATTGTTGGTAACCACAGATTTCCTGTGAATGCTGTGGAATTATTTGTATCAATAACCCAGATTTTAGATATTTATAATTTTTTACTAGTTTAATCTAACTTGTTTACTCTGTTTAAATATTTTCTATTCAAAAGTAATATAACCATATTCTTCAGGTTTCTAAGTTGAATAAATAGTCTAAAGGAAATATTCCGCTGGGCGCAGTGGCTCATGCCTGTAATTCCAGCACTTTGGGAGTCCCAGGTGGGTGGATCACCTGAGGTCAGGAATTCAAGACCAGCCTGGCCAACATTGCAAAACCCCCCCTCTACTAAAAATACGAAAAAGTTACCCCGGTGTGGTGGTAGGCGCCTGTAATCCCAGCTACTCAGTAGGCTGAGGCAGGACATTTGCTTGAATCCAGGAGGTGGAGGTTGCAGTGAGCCGAGATCGTGCTCTGAGACTGTACTCCAGTCTGGGTGACAGAATTACACTCGGTCTCAAAAAAAAAAAAAAAAACTGCTCAAGTGAGCTTACTGAATTCACAATAAGAATAACCTTCTAACATTGTTTTTCACTAATGTTTGAGACTAAGAAATTACATAGCAGAGATCACAAAGTGGCATATCTCAGATCATAATCTACAATAGAATTTTAACATGTATGACATAGATATTTAGCCAAGATGTAAAGTTTGAAGCGGTATTACAAAAAAAGCTAAAATATCTCTCTTGTCTTGAAAATCTGAAGCTCTGAAATACTTGGCTTATATTTCTCCATGACAAAAATTTAGCTGGCATTGAGAGGAATATGATTTCCCTTAGATAAGACACAACTTGCTACATATTTAGAAGTTATTTGTTTCAACCAATTTCAGTAATTTGTTTTAACTGGGAAATGTGGATATTTTCATTTGTGAACTCCATTTGACCCAGTACTGAGGAACTTACTGTTGTGCAATAATAGAAAAAATAAAGGATGGAAAGAATCTTCTGTTTAATTGTTGGTAGTTGTGAATTGCTTTGCTGATCCTTTAATGACAACTTGCTATAGGCAGATTCTGTGCCAGACGCTAGCAATAAGAATAAAGATAAATGAGCCCCATTCTCTGGCCTAGAGGAGTAACAGAGACATACATAAAAAGGAAATACTGTGGGGAATGAATTCACAGGATGCAGTTGCAGCACAGAGCAAGTGTATCAAATGGAGTTGACAAATGAGACAGTGTTGGGAAAAGCTGTACCTGGGAGGATAACAGAACCTTATATTGAGAAAATGATAGAATCCTTAAATTATATCTCAGTATGACATTTTCATTTTATCTTGTTTTAATTCTCTGGTGCTAAATGTTGTATATACAAATTTCAACAGTGCATTTTAATTTCACAAAATTAATGTTTTTGTTACTTAAATAGAAGAATTTTAATTTTTTTTGAACTTGAATATTATGGGTTATAATGAATACGAAACGATATTACAGTAAGGCTTTTCTGGCCGCTTTACATATTAATGCCCTTTATATCCCACTGATGACCACTGTTTTGAAGCTCTTTTCTACGACAAATTAGATTTATTTGGTCTAGAATTATACATAAATTCAGTAATACAGTATATCTTATTGCACAAGAAAACTTTCAGTCTGTATAATTCTTTTAAGGAATATCCATGTTGTTTCATGTCTTAATAAGTCATTAATTTTTACTCCCACCTAGTATTCCATTTTATGAGTATATCACAAGCATATGATTCATTCTCCTCTTAGTGGACACTGGTACTGTTTTGGTCTGTTATTAGCAAGTTATGAGCATTTATGTGTAAGTCTTTTTTGTAAACATGTTTTTCCGCTCCTGTATAAATATGTAGAAATGGAATTTCAGTATAGGTGTATGTTTAATATTGGAAGAAGGTGTCACTTGTATTTCAAAAGTGGTCACTGAGATAGATTCAGCTAGTTTGTTTTATCTGAAAATGTCTTTATTTTCTTCATTCATAAAATATTTGGAGCAGTTTCAGAACTTGGAATCAATATGCTTTATTTTTAAGTGTTTTGACGCTTAATATAATCCACTGTCTTCTAGCCTCCATAGTTTTAGATGAGAAGTCAGGAAAATACCATAAAGCTTGGCAACATTCTGAAATATTCAGTATATCTCAGGCTTGGCCTCAACTTTGTAGAACCTTCAGTCATGTCTGAGCTCCCTATAACTATCCTTTATTAAATTATTTTTTAATTTGGAATAACTATAGTGTAACAGGCAATTGCAAAGATATTACAGAGTGATCCATGTAACACTTAATCAGTTTTCCCCAGTAGTTACATCCACCTAGAGTACTATTATATAATAAAGAAATTAGTGTTGGAACTCTGTGAGAGAGAGAGAGAGAGAGTATATGTGTGAGTGTGTGGGTGTGGGTGTGGGTGTGGGTGTGGGTGGGTGTGTGTGTACGTGTACTTCTGTTCCATTTATCATGTTTCCTGTAACCACCTCCTCAGTCAAGTACAGAACTACTTCATCACCAAGAAGATCTGCTGATGTATTTTACCAGCTTGAGTGAAGTGTTGAAACTTAACTACTTTTTAAGTCCCTTGATATCCCCTGATTATAATTGTCTTAACCATTTCCTCTTTGTACATTAGGTTTCCCATTAGGTAAGTTTAAGCATTTGTTTCAAACATAAAGAGTTTTGCTTCAAACTAAAGAGAAATAAAATGTATTAGATTTAAAAAAAAATAAATGTTGTATGTATTTAAGTGGTACAGTATGATGTTATAAAATACATACACACTATAAAATAATTACTGTAGTGAACAAATTAACATACCCATCATCTTAGATGGTAGTAGTGAATACGTACAATGAACAAGTTGAAAGATTCAAAATACAACATGAGGACGGTAGTTGATAGTGTACTGGACTTACACATTTGCTCTGCATATTGTACTGTCTTTCTTCTTGAGAGTCCAAGGTTCTTTTATCATTTCGTTTCTGTTTACAAACCTTCCTCAAAACTTTTTTTTAGAGTAGATCTCCTGATTACAAATTCTCATTGTTTTTCTTCACCTAAAAATGTCTTCATTTCTTTCTCATTTCTGAAAGATAAAATTGCTGATCATAGGACTGGGGTAAAGAAAATTTTTCAACACTTGAAAATTGTGTGCCACTTCATTCATGCCTCCATAACTTCTAATGAGAGCTCTGCTGTCAATTAAATAGCTTTATTCATATAGGTAACAGTTTTTTATTCATTCCTTTCTAGATAGATAGATACAAAGATAGGTACATAGACAGACTGACCTCACTTTGTCTAGATGTGTCTGGATTTATTTGGAATTATCCACTTAACATACACTCAGATTCATGAATCTGTAGGTGTTTATATCTTTCACCAGATTTAGAAATTTTCTGCCATTATTTCTTTAAATACCTTTTCTTAAAAATTATACTTTGGGCTCTGGGGTACAGGAGCACATTCTGTATCCTGCAGGATTGTTGCATAAGTACATACATGCTATGGTGGTTTGTTGACTCCATCCCCTCACCGCCCCCCCTCAGCTGCCGTTGCCTACATCAGGCATTTCTGATGATGTTATCCCTCCCCATCCTCCCCGCCCCCTGCTATCCATCCCCTCCCCTCTCCTCCAGCCCCTCACCTACCCCAGTGAGTGTTGATCCCTTCTATGTGCCCAAGTGTTCTCATTGTTAGTCACCGGCCTATGAGTGAAAACATGTGATGTTTAGTTTTCTGTTCTTGTGTCAGTTTGCTGAGAATGATGGTTTCTAGATTCATCCATTTCTCTACAAAGGACATGAACTCATCCTTTTTTTATGGCTGCATAGTATCCCATGGTGTATATGTGCCACATTTTCTTTGTCCAGTCTATCATTGATGGGAATTTGGGTTAATTCCAGGTCTTCGCTGTTGTAAACAGGACTGCAGCGAACATACATGTGTATGTGTCTTTATGATAGAATGATTTATAATCCTTTGGGTATATACCCAGTAATGGGATTGCTGGGTCAAATGGAATTTCTGTTTCTAGATTCTTGAGGAATCACCACACTGTCTTCTATAATGGTTAAACTAATTTACACTTTCACCAGCAAGGAATAAGTGTTCCTTTTTCTCCACATCCTCTCCACGATCTGTTGTCTCCAGATTTCTTGATGATCACCATTTTAACTGGCATGAGATGTTATCTCAATGTGGTTTTGATTTGCATTTCTCTAATGACCAATGATGATGAACAGTTTTTCATATGTTTGTTGACTGCATAAATGTCTTCTTTTGAAAAGTGTCTGTTCAGTTCCTTCGCCCACTTTTGAATGGGTTTTTTTTTTTTTTTTTTATTGTAAATCTACTTCAGTTCTTTGAAGATTCAGGATACTAACCCTTTGTCAGATGGGTAGCTTGTAAAAAATTTTTCACATTCTGTGGGTTGCTGGTTCACTCTAATGATTGTTTGTTTTGCTGTGCAGAAGCTCTTAAGTTTAATTAGATCCCATTTGTCTATTTTGGCTTTTGTTGCCATTGTTTTTGGTGTTTTAGTCATGAAGTCCTTGCCTATGCCTATGTCCTAAATGGTGTTGCCTAGGTTTTCTTCTAGGGTTTTTGTGGTGTTAGTTCTTATGTTTAAATCTTTAATCCATCTGGAGTTAATTTTTGTGTAAGGTGTAAGGAAGGGGTCCAATTTCAGCTTGCTGCATATGGCTAGCCAGTTATCCCAACATCATTTATTAAACAGGGAATCCTTTCCCCATTGCTTGTTTTTGTCCAGTTTGTCAAAGATCAGATGGTTGTAGATGTGTGGTGTTACTTCTGAGGCCTCTGCTCTGTTCCATTGGTCTATATCTCTTTTTTGGTAGCAGTACCATGCCATTTTGATTACTATAGCCTTGTAGCATAGTTTGAAGTCAGGTAGCATGATACCTCCAGCTTTGTCCTTTTTGCTTAGGATTGTCATGGCTATGCATGCTATATTTTGGTTTCATATGAAATACAAGATGTTTTTTTTTTTTTTTTCCAGTTCTGTGAAGAAGGTCACTGTAGCTTGATGCGGATAGCATTGAATCTACAAATTACTTTGGGCAGTATGGCCATTTTCACAATATTGATTCTTCCTAACCATGAACATGGAATGTTTTTCCATCTGTTTATGTCCTCTCTTATTTCCTTGAGCAGTGGTTTGCAGTTCTCCTTGAAAGGTCTTTTACATCCTTTGTTTGTTGTAATAAAATTCCTAGGTATTTTATTCTCTTTGTAGCAATTATAAATGGGAGTTGGCTCATGATTTGGCTGTCTCTTGTTGGTATATAGGAATGCTTGTGATTTCTGCACATTGATTTTGTATCCTGAGACTTTGCTGAAGTTGCTTATCAGCTTAAGGAGGTTTTGGGCTGAGACGACGGGGTTTTCTAAATATATCATCATGTCATCTGCAAATAGGGACAATTTGACTTATTTTTTTCCTAATTGAATTCCCTTTATTTCTTTTGCTTTCCTAATTGCTCTGGCTAGGACTTCCAATATTATATTGAATAGGAGTGGTGGTGAGAGAGGGCATCCTTGTCTAGTGCCAGTTTTTAAAGGGAATGCTTCTAGTTTTTGCCTGTTCAGTATGATATTGGCTGCAGATTTGTTGTAAATAGCTTTTATTATTTTGGGATACATTCCATCAATTTGTAGTTTATTCATAATATAAA